>OX352271.1:2724697-2947980 GCA_947086405.1 Esperia sulphurella | reverse complement strand
TTTTTGTTTGTTTTACAAAGTCCGGTTTGAATAAATAAAGAATTTTATTATTTAAGACCCATAACGTGTCAGTAACAATTTTATTATGCTAGTATTTAAACCGCCTTTTTTATTTTTGTGACGAAATCATACTACAAACTAGGGTTGTAACCGATACCGATACGATGTCGATATTTCGGCGTATCGGGGCCTTTTGCCGATAATCGGTATTGCCGATATAAAGAAAACGCCCGCGCTCCCTTTCCTCGCTCGACCGCTACACTCAATATATAGCTACTCATATAGTACACGTCACGCACACGTCACATTTCTTTTAAATTTATTTATTATTTATTTTATTCAATAGTTTATTGTACACACAAATATACAAAGAACAACACAAAGAAAAGAAAATTATACAAAAGGACAAGCTTATTTCTAAAGAAATTTCTTCCAGCTAACCTGCGGTGAAGACAAGGAATTATGGAGAGGCAGTAGTCACGTGTACCTACTGTATATTAAATAATCATAGAACATACTCGTATAATACAAAAAGCATAAACTAATAAACTATAAATACCAATACAGATACATAAATATATATGTATATATAATAGAATATGATATATATATATAATAAAAATATACGACATATTATTGACAGAGAGTAAGGTAGTGGTCTTTAATGTTTAACATGCGATGTCTCACAGTAACTTACAAAAAAATCATGCAGGCTCAAGATACCCATACTGTATCTACCTGTCGTCTTCAGTATTTATTTTGTATACTTAAAACACGTAACTGATTATGATAAGGGTACAATTTTAAAATAAACGGCCTATCAATATAATAACTTTGTTTACTTACTTTAGCTTATTTTTATCGATATAACCATCGTATCGGTATCGGCGACATTTTGTCAGTAATATCGGCACCCGTATCATATCGGTGGATCAGCGTATTGTTTCACCTCTAATTTAAACTTTAGAAAGTTAATTCAAATTGATGCGCTCACCAAAATTACGTTCATACTTCAGCAAAATTTCCAAGCCAATTACAATTCACTTGAGTAATTCAGATGGAATTTAAAAGTGTGGAAGCTAATTAAAGAGTAATAAAATATTTTCTAGTAGATGACTAACTTCGGAACAATATAAGGGTAGCATGTCGAAAAAGTTGGGAGGGTTTGCGATCGAGATGGCAGAGACGTGCGACCGCCGCAGAGATCAACTTTGCAATTTAAGTGTAGCATATTGAGAACTTTTTACAAAATAGCATTCGGTATTCTAAAAAAAACGATCATATTAAAGAACAAGGAGGAAGAAGGAACGTATTTTTTTATAGTTATCGGTATGTATGCATATATTTATTTAAGTATTCATGCAAGTTTATGTTATATAAATTGTATACTCTTTGCATCCAGTATTTCCACTCAAAAATTCGCCACCACCCAAAGGTTGCCTGTAAGAAATCGCTGAAAGCGATAAGGCCGCCGTTGTACACTAAATTCATCATTCTATGTAAGTTTTGTTTTTATTTAAAAATGTATATGTTTTGGTGCACAATAAAGAATATTTGAAATGAACTGAATTGAAATTAAAGGGAGGAAAATAGGGCGACAGCTTTCACCACTTTTTGAAATAATACTGTTTTTTTATCTAATTTGTTTCTAAATGTACAAAGCCAAAATAAAGAAAATACTACTCCGTTCTGATTGGCATAAGTAAGTTCAAGAGGCAAATATACTCCTTCTTTTTTTTGACATGCAAACCGTCGGGCCCAGGAAAGAATAACATGCAAGAAGTGTTGTAGAAGTTATCAATGAAGTACTACTTACATTAGATACAATACGCAGAGTTTGATGAAGCATAACGACCGAATTAGGACGAGAAATCGATTACGATGAGATATTTTGCGCATAAACAGGTGTTCATTTATGTTTATGGTGCCTTCATGTTGACGACGATCCTGCTAACTGCATGGGGCTTTGAAGCTCGTACGGTAGAGTAGCCAGAGATCAATTCAGTGACATAACAAACTGCAGTTTCAGTAGCTTTCAACAAAGAACTAGGACGACGTGCCTAACTAAGCTATTGATCCGGCCAAACTATAAAAAGACAGTAAAGTTTAGCTCGTACAGTCCAGTTATTTTGAATTATCCTACTGCCAGACAAAACGAAGAGACAGACGATGAAAAGTATAGGTATCCATCATAATCATATCAGTCGTTAGACGTCCACTACTGGACATGGGCCTTCTTCAATTAACGCTACCACACCCGGTCCTTCGCCTTTCGTATCCAGCTGCTTTCTGCCACCTTCTTTATCATAGGTATCCGTTTTGACTGAATTGGCAGCTAGATGACAGACATCAGGTACGTGTATCAACTGTATAACGGACAGTTAAGAGTTCAATCGTGTGCTCCATTTTGCTAATGGAATTGTATATGTAAAATTGCTCGCCGATCGAAATATCCAACAGCACTGGCACGTACTCGTATGGACGTAATTACATTAGCTACTAGCTATGTTGCATGTGACTTTATCCACCTTAATATTGACAGATAAACACACAAACTTGCACCTGTTGGAAAGGAGAACTCGAAATTGTAGACTAAGAAAACTATATAACTTGGATACGTACAGACTTTGTCGTGTGGTTTCCGGTAGAATAGAATAGGACCACTCCAACTCTTCCCGTGGATGTCGTACAAGGCGACTAAGGGAATACATTATAAAACATCAATCAGGCCTCCTCAACCCGTCCGGCCAGCGCGGGGAGTGTAAGCCGAATCCTCCGTCTGTCTCCGGCAGATGAGAGAGGGTTGTGCTCCTGCAGTGGAGACAAAAATAACCTGATGATGATGATGATGAACGTACAGACTACCAACATACAATAATACTTTTGGTATGAGAAAATATAAATATATATTATCATCATGACCATGGTGACCTCTGGTTAATGTAGGTGGACATAGGCCTCTTTTTGTCATCGTATTTGGCTGGCGGTCTTATCCAATCCTTGCCTTCGTATCACCTGATGTTCATGTCATCCTCTGTCTCTCGTATTTATTCCGGATCTTCTCTCGAGGACTCCTCTCTCATCATCAGGTTATTTTTGTCTCCACTGCAGGAGTACAACCCTCTCTCACCTGCCGGAGACAGACGGAGGATTTGGCTTACACTCCCAGCGCTGGCCAGACGGGTTGGCGAGGCCTGATTGATGTTTTATAATGTATTCCCTTAGTCGCCTTGTACGACATCTACGGGAAGAGTTGGAGTGGTCCTATTCTACTCAACCGGAAACCACGCGGCATAACTTGACGATTCCTCTCTAAAAATTATCATTGCGCATTTAAATGTAAAGTGGTTTATTTTAGTCAACCTTATAAAAAGTCACAACCGAGAGACCACTGGAAAAGATAGCCCATGATATTATAAGAAGTATAAGTTTAAACAAAGACAGAGGTATTCGCGATGATTGAGGCGTGAATTTCAATCAACAAGACGAAGCGAAGAAAAACTTAATGAAATCGATTTGAAATAATTTCAAGTTTATTAACATACTAGCTGTTGCCCGCGACTTCGTTCGCGTGGATAAGTTACGTATGGTGCGAATTTTAAGGACCCGCAGATAGCCCACATGAAAATTGACAGCTTTCACAAATCGTCGCTTTTCTGATATTATAAACAGAACTCCCCAGATCATTTTCGAACTTTTGAGAACAATCTGGACCAATTACAGTCACACATTTTCATAGTTCATTTAAAAAATATTCTAGAATATTCTGGGAAAATCTGTAATATTCTAGAAAAAATTCTCATTATTGTCACTAACAAACGCACTTAACTCCGTTGTGTTAGAAAAGGATAAAGTATCCCATCACATATTTTTACCACCCACTTCCACCCACCGTAATCAAACTCCCTTACTTGCAAGTTCAGACCAAGGGCTATCCACCACTGCAACCATGAGTGGGTGGCAGGGTTGGATAAAAAACAGTTTTATTTAATATAAAACATGTTTTAAACCATGTTTTAAACAATTTAAACAGTTTTAAACAATAAAAAAACATGTTTTAAATAATAAAAAACATGTTTAAAACAGATGTTTTAAATACTTTGTTTAAAACATGCCAACCCTGGTGGGTGGCAGTGGCTGGTTATGAAGAAAAGGCTGGACATACATACACACGCTTTCCTTTTATATTCTATAATAGATTTCAGTACAGATAGGGCCTAGAAGAAACCAGGAAATCAGGAATACATCCTTATAGAGAAGCTATACATATCCAAAACTGTATTCAGTAAACTGCTGTTACGCGACTAATTAGAACTTAGTTTAATCCCTGTCCAATTCTGTGGGAAATTCCGAGCATCCACGAAGACAGATACGGTATTAATACCAGAGCTGGGGACAGGGTCGCCTCTGGGAGCCTTTTGAAATCAAATGTTAGTTACAATTGCAATTATAGATGTTCGTTTCAAAGAGGATTTCAATAACTAGGTTTGACTGCGGAGCCGCAACATTTTTTGTATTTGTTGCTAGAAATACCACAACGTTTCAAAAAGTTTACACGGACTGTGGTCACGAGCTAGTTATGTATGTATGGATTTATTGTATCATCAATCATCATCAACCGAAATTTCATTTCATTTTGATATTTATTTGTCGTCAAGTTCCGCATCACGAACTTACGTCACGTGGAATTTGTCTGCCAATATGTTCATCATCAGCCGAAGTAAGCCCACTGCTGAACTTAAGCCTCCTCAGTACAATGCCGCTTATGGTGGGCGATTTACCATAATTAACAAGCTTGGCAATCAGATCGGTGATAGCAGTAATAATCTTACTTTACATAGGTGAACGCTGCTGCCTGTCACTTGTGCAATCCCTTAGTTGCCTTGAAGTTGGGGGAAAGATCAGGAACCACACGGCTAATCTTGAAACTACTGTGTAGTAAGTTAAAATAAGCATATAAATAAATTCTTATACGTAACATGTCACTCGTGTCGTAATAAAACTGAAAACGGAAGTTCTATAACGAATACAATGAAGGAAAATGTAAAGTACCATTTAAAAAACAAAAATAATAATTTGTCATAAGACGGGACATACTGAGAGTAATTGACTCATAAACTCATAAGTGCAATGCGTAGAGTCAAAGAGATAAATAATACTAAGCCAATACCTATCATCATCAGGTTATTTTTATCTCCAATGCAGGTGCACAACCCTCTCTCATCTGCCGGAGACAGACGGAGGATTTGGCCTACACTCCTCGCGCTGGTCAGACGGGTTGGGGAGGCCTGATTGATATTTTATAATGTATTCCCTTAGTCGCCTTGTACGACATCCATGTGAAGAGTTGGAGGGGTCCTATTCTACTCTACCGGAAACCACACGGCAAGCCTACCTATCTGATTTATCTTAAATAATAGTAGTCCTTCCAGAAAGGTAGAGAATTATGAATTAATAGACCTCAAAATATCTAACTAAATCATCTGAACAGCTGAAAAGTACAACAAGCATGTCACAGTGATCAGCTGATCGTTTTAATTTGCAAGAACCTCGCTCAAAAACGGCAACCCTGAGGAGGAAGTACATTTTAGAGATCCGTAGTGCCGTCATTATGCCGTAATCAGGCGTTCCGTCTTCATCCGAACTTGTAGGTGATTGATCGAGCCCAGTCGGGTACATTGACTATTGTACAGTTCGCTTCCTATATGATCTCTCGACTTGCACCACGATAATTTCTAACTTACACTGATACAATAGGGAATACGATTTCTGCACTTTCATTAGAGTCAGGGCGCGGCGTGTTATCGCGATATGGAAGTTCGAGTGACGGAACCCTGACTCTATGGAAAGTGCACCGTACACCGTGCATCGTACTCCTTATTCTACTCGCCCCGCCCACCACTTGGTTGGTTAGGAATAGTAACAATACTAATTCGAGCGTCTTAGATACATTTTTGCGCGCTACGCGGCACGTCACGCGCCATCTGCATATCGCGCGCTGTACGGAGTAATAACAACGCTGAGTCGAGCGCTTTAGACATATTTTTATACGCTGAGTGCCACGTCAAAAGTCGCTCGCATATCGTACGCTGTACGGAGTAATAACAACGCTTAGTCGAGCGCTTTAGACATATTTTTACACGCTGAGTGCCACGTCAAAAGTCGCTCGCATATCGTACGCTGTACGGAGTAATAACAACGGTTAGTCGAGCACTTTAGATACATTTTTGCACGCTTAGTGCCACGTCAAAAGCCTATCGGGCCTATGCGGGCGCATATCGTACGCTGTACGGAGTAATAACAACGGTTAGTCGAGCACTTTAGATACATTTTTGCACGCTTAGTGCCACGTCAAAAGCCTATCGGGCCTATGCGGGCGCATATCGTACGCTGTACGGAGTAATAACAACGCTTAGTCGAGCGCCTTAGGCACATTTTTGCGCGCTGAGTGCCACGTCAAAAGTCGCCCGCATATCGCACGCTGTACGGAGTAATAACAACGTTTAGTCGAGCGTCTTAGACACATTTTTGCGTATATTGTCTAAGAGTAGTTATAGTTGATTAATAAAAAATAAAATTAAGTTGATCGTTTCGAATCGTTTAACAAGGGAGTATCTGTTACGTACAGTAATTATTAAGTAATCTGTGGAAGAGTCTAATAATTAAAAATGACATAAATATCAGCGTTGATCGAATAGACGTTTACAAAGAGCTCAAAAAATAACCAAACAAATAACTTGACCCTCGCCGTGCCACCGTGATACTGGAAGTCTATTTCAAACCGTGCCAAGTAGAGCTGACCTAGTCGAGCACCGTTTGGGCAATCAATCTTAATTCCCAATTGGCGATTACCAAACCACTCTGCATGAGTGTATCCGCAAGCTCAAACAAAATGACACAAGAGATTCAAACCACCTGATAAAATTGAGCTTCACAATAATATTGTTAGAGTAGATATGGTTAAAAATCACAGAATTTTGTCATCAAGTAAAGGGTGTAATGGAGCGCAACCGATGCCGGTGCTCCAAATGCCGACCTCACCTGCACGCAGAGCACCTAAATAATATCGTGTAAATAGGTACTTACTATTTCATTAAATGTAATGTACTGCTTCAAGGAGGTGAGTGATGTAGTAATAATATCTAGTATTCTCTGGTACAGATGTAGCGTTAGTAGACTGATTAAAGTCAAAGTCAAAAGCATTTATTGCATATGAGTACACTTGGTACATTACACGTCATTTTTTTTATCGACTACCGCTTCCTAGGTGTTAGCGCTGTGAAGAAGAAACGGCGCAACGAACTTCACACAACACATCTTTTAAAAATCAAGTCTGCATACAATTAATAAAGATTTTGCGAAGCTGAATTAACATTAGTACCAGGCATCTTTGTCATTCAAATAATCCTTTATTTTATAATAGGCTTTTTTACAAAGTTGTTTTTTAATGTGAATCTTAAACTATCTGCCCGTCATATTTAAGATTTCCTCTGGTAGTTTGTTGTAGAAGCGTATACATTGCTTCGTGAACGATTTACTGACCTTACTTAGTCTTAACCCTGGTAAAACAAGTTTCTTAATTTTGGCATTCTTACTTTTCGTGGATAACCTCCCAATCGGGGTCGCCTTTTTGGGAACTACGAGTACTCGTATATATTGGTAGGCTCAGCTCGTCGTTCCCTGACGAGCTGAGCAGCGTGCAGTGCAGTGGATAGTGAACTCTTGTTTCAGGGTAAAGGAATATAACTATAAGCTTCGTAAATAAGGTGGACATGTATCTAGCTTGATACAATCGTCTTTCTATCAATCTGAACAAAAATTACCCTCTCTAGTGCTGTCTAAATTCGAAGAAAGAACTAAGTGGCCAGCACTAAAGAGAGTACATGAAATGAAATAAAATATTTATTTGCTAGAATATGGTAAAAATGATATGGTATACAATGAAAACAGTTTGTCATATTCTGCCATTTATGGCGTGCAAATTTTAGTTTTACATTATTAATAACTTGAAATATAGAAATAACATTTAATTTTAATAAAGTCATGCATGATCTAAATAAATAAAAACCTAATGTCAAAAATAATATTCATGTAATTTGTCTACTCTTGTTTATCATTGAAAAATTCTAACACTGAATAGTAACTCCTCTCCAAAAAGTACTTAAAAACCTGCTTTTTAAATAAATTAATATTAGCGCCTTTATAACCGTTTGGCAAATGGTTGTATATCCACATAGAGGTTACCTTAAAAGAGTATATTCTTAATGTTAGTCTCCTGTGTTGTATTGTATTGAGAGAGATCTCTTCCAGCTAACCTTACAGGGTGTGAGACAAGACAGTGAGAGCGAGGAATAGCAGGGCAGAATATACAAAATTAAATGAATACTTATATCATTACCAATGTGGTCTACTTTGACAAATTTTCGGAGTTTGGTAATCCTCACGAGGTCGAGGCGACGGACGGTAACCTATTTTATTGCAGAAAAGGTTAATCTTATAATTCGCAACCACGTCTCATTAAAATGGTCGGCCAAGGGTAGGTAGGTACAGTTAAATTCATCAACAAAATTACGCTTGCTTGCGAAACGAGACCTCAAATTTAATTTGATCTCGCGTATTACCGGATTAAACCGCATAAAATCATACTGGAGAACAAAGTACCAGAATACTTAAATGAGAACGTTTTAATGAAAAAGTACAAAAACAAGCTTTCTTTCCCTTTGGAAGTGGGAGCAGAATATTTAATCAAGCCTTTATGGGAAATGCCTAGCAATCTTCAATACGTCTTATATACAATTCAATTACTCTTTATTGCACCCAAAAACAAGATACAATAATAAAGTAACTTACATATGTACATCTAGGCGGTCTTATCGCTAATTTCTTCCAGACAACCTTTGTTTAGAGGATAAGAAAGCAGAAAGTAGGTTGTGCAGTTCAATAAAAGAAGGAGTATAGTTTATACCAGTAAGGGCATAGCCATACAAATATACATACATAAATAAATACATACTCAAATATATACATATATTCATACATACATAGATATATTCATACAATGGGCTCGATTCTGAAGGCACAACGTTAAAATTTGACAGCACTAAAGTTGTTGCTATCCTTGTCACACAGTATTATGAAGATAAAGACGAAACCAATTTTAGCGCTGTCAAATTTTAAATGTGTGCCTTCAGAATCTGGCCCAATACCGTATTAGACAATGTGGAATAGATAATGACTAAGTTATAAAATAAATATTACAATTATATTAGTGAACGGTACGCTCGCGTGGGCTACAGAATTCCCGCCTTTTATTGTTTTTTATTTCAATAAAGCTGAAGTTAATTTAGTGCGAAGTTCTTGAAAACTATGAATTCGCATAACTTTTGATTGAGTAATCCAATTGCCATGAAGTAAAGACTAAATGTTACATAGAATTAAACCCTATGTTGTTCATGAAACTACATCAGAATTAGTTCACAAATGCGTGCACAAACAAACAGACAAACATAAAGAAATGATCTTTATGTGTTCTACTACTTATCCTTCATCCCCCAAAATCCATTTTTTGCAAATATTTTTAACTAGCTGTTGCCCTCAACTTCTTTCGCGTGGACAACTTAAAATCACTAATTGTTATGTTTTCCTATAGGAATAGGATGTTTTTCGGGATAAAACTGTCCTATGTGCCAAGTTTCATCACGATCCGTCCTGTGGTTGAAGCGTGATTGAGTAACAAACATCCAAATATCCAAACTTTCGCATTTATAATATTAGTAGGAAGTAGGATAGGGTGTAGGAGGGTAGTGCTCCTGCAGTGGAGACAAAAATAACCTGATGATGATGATGATGATGAAGGATAGGATGTACAGACACGCGAAGTTTACATTGTTATTTACTAGTTAAGTACGAGTACATTTGCATGATTAGTATATTAAGAAATACTCCTGATGTTTTATTTTATTTTATATTATGTTTCTGGTTTTTCTAAAAAAATATTTTTTTTATTAATGTTGCTTTTAGTTAGGTTTTGTTGCTTGTATGGTGTTATGTATGTATTATTTTTAGTATATTTGATTAGTTCATTGTGAATGTTAATTGTTATTTAATTTACCTCTAGAAGTGGAAACTTGTAATTGGCTTCTTGTCTCTCACTTAGATTTAAATAGCTTTAAGTTTTCCTAAAATAAATAAATGATACTTACTCGTATATGTTTCGAAACTGAAGTAACAAATATAGGAATCTATCGAATCGATTTAACTACACAAACAATAGAGACAAACAAACGTTATAAAAGGAAATTGAAGTCTAACAATATGAATACAAACAAATACAGCGCTTTTCCAACAGCATGAAATAACTCCATTAGCTCGAAAGAATACTTCGGCGGATCACAATCTAAACAGCTATTTTCGATTTGGTAGAATTATTAAAATAATATCCAAGGGGTTGAAACAACCGTTCCTTCCCACTCGGTTGCCGTATCTACATCTGTCGTCTTGCTTCAGTCGCGTAACGGACGCGGGGGTGGGTGCACGCTTGTGCTCTGGAAACCATTTCCATTAGAAACTTGCTCGAGTGGATTGAAATACTGTGTCGTTTGTGTCATTTTTAGTGCGCCGTACAGTTGAAGAGGATATTGTTAGCAATTTTCGTGAGTATTTTATTTAATACGAAGCTTCTGGGGGTAATTTTTGTGGATGTATGCGGGTGAAAGCAGGGTGGGTCGTTTATTTCACCTGAACGTTTATCGTATTAAAGCGAAACTTGTTTATGACTTTCATATCGATTCGGGATTTTTTCCTCGATATGCCTTTTTAGTTATTCTGGGTCAGAGTGTACAAAGGGGGGTCAGAGTGTACAAAAGGGGGCGCTATGGAAATAAATCTCTGATTGGCGTGAAATTTATTCCAGTGCGAAGCGTAAAAACCATTTTTGAGACATTTCAAAAAAAAATTCAGCGCCCCCTTTTGTACACCCTAACCCAAAGGGGGCGCTATGAAAAAAAAAAACATGGCTTGGCGTGAAAATTCAGCGCCCCCATTTGTGTACCCCTAATCCTACTCTGAATTAATAAGATTAATTATTAATTTAATTTTTTTTCTTATCATAAGTACACACATAATGCTTACGCGTTGGTTACACGGGGTAGACAAAGACAGAAGAAGAGGTATCGCCACTTTGAGCGATCTTGGCACACCTCACCAGCCTCGCTCACATTCATCAACCTTTTCATGCACCTCCTTTTATTCATCTGACTGCGGATATCAGCCTTTTTGAGGACGTCTCTAATTTGATCCTTGAATTTGTTATTTCAGTTTATTTTCCATAACAAATTGTATAGATATAGATATAGATAAACAATAACAATGTCAAAATTATACATGATTAAAATTGAATTAAAAAAAATAAAAAAATTAAATTAAATTATGCATCATGTTAAGAATATTGTTAATGTAGTTACCTAACATACATCTCAAGACAGATATAGGAAATCAATTAGTAAAGATATGTCTGAGAAAGATAATGTTTTCTTATCGTTTCGATATACTAGCTGTTTTGAGTCTGGACAGGGTACTCCTGGACATTTTGCCAGACTGGCCTTTTTGAGACACTGGTCCATACCGCTCATGTTTAAAATCGTAACTAATTAAAATGGCTAATTGTTAGTCTATTAGCCATAATTATTTAGTGATACTTACTTGCCGAATTTATAAGGTTGTCTGGAAGAAATCGCTTTTAGCGATTGATCGCCTAGATGTACAAATGTAAGCTGCTTTATTATTGCATCTATGTATTTTCTTAACGTGCAATAAAGAGTAATTGATTTAAATTGGAGTACAAACAACTTATTTAAAAAAAAACAGACTGTTAGACACCCCTTATATCGGAATTTAGCTATCGAAGCATACTTTAAAAATGACCCTGATTTAGCACATTTTAGATCATACAGGTGAAAGAATCAGAGTGAGAAGACTTCATACGAAAAATATGTTATTCATATAGTCCATTAAATTATTTATAGTTCTAAGAAAAATAAGTACTTATAGATGATTTTAAAAAATGACTTAGGTACATGGCATGTAAAAAGTGTAAATAAAATTAAACATTTGTTTTATTTATTACTAGCTGTTGCCCGCGACTTCGTCCGCGTGGACAACTTAACATTACACATTCTTATGTATTACGTGTTACTAAATCTAAAAATATTAATATACATAAAAAACATACTATCCAATTGAGAACCTCCTTTTTTGAAGTCGGGTAAAAATTAGCGTTCCGTCGGCGGTTTCGCCCGTTGGACTACAGTTTTTTTAGGTTTCCGTAGCCAAATGGCAAAAAACGGAAACCTTATGGATTCGTCATGTCTGTCTGTCTGTCTGTCTGTCCGTCCGTATGTCACAGCCACTTTATTCCGAAACTATAAGAACTTACTATTGAAACTTGGTAAGTGGATGTATTCTGTGAACCGCATTAAGTATTTCACACAAAAATAGAAAAAAAAAACATTAAATTTTGGGGGTTCCCCATACTTAGAACTGAAACTCAAATTTTTTTTTTCATCAAACCCATACGTGTGGATAGGTCTTCAAAAATGATATTGAGGTTTCTAATATAATTTTTTTCTAAACTGAATAGTTTGCGCGAGAGACACTTCCAAAGTGGTAAAATGTGTCCCCCCCCCCCCCCCCCGTAAGAGAATGATAAAACTAAAAAAAATATATGATGTACATTGCCATGGAAACTTCCACCGAAAATTGGTTTGAAAGAGATCTAGTAAGTAGTTTTTTTTAATACGTCATAAATCGTAAACCACAATACTATTATTAAAACATCGATCAAAGTTACAACGAACTACAATAACTTTTATATTATGTTAATTGCTGCTACGGAACCCTTCATGGGCGAGTCTGACTCGCACTTGGCTGCTTTTTTTAAAATAAAGTTGACATTTACATTTATCATGAATTTAAATATTATCATATAATCAATAAAAAAAATTATATTTTAATATTGTGCAAATTAAGTGATATTTCCTTCCCCCCCCCTCCAATTTGTCCTTTCCATACCCTTTCTTTCTTTCCTTCTCCATCCCCTTCCCACAACGTTGAAAACCCTTTCCCCACCCCTTCCCTCTCCCTACTCCTACCTCTCCCCCTTCCCTTAACCCACCCCTTCCTACACCCTTTATTTACCACTGCCCCCTCATCTTTTCTCTCTTACCCTAATCCCTCTATTCTTTTCCATCCGACTTCCTTCCCCTCCTATTCCCTTCCTATGTTTCATATCCAATTAACTGTACAACAAAATGTCTGTCAAACTGCTGGACATGCCTTCCCCAATGAATGCCACAACGCCCTACAGATCCAGCCGCTTCCGGCCACCATCTTCAGGTCGTTAATACACCTGGCGGCAGGGCGTCCCACCCTGCGCGTGTGACGTCGCGTCCCACTCTAGAACCCCTCTGCCCCAACTTCGGTACTACGACAGATGTGACCTGCCATTTCTGCTTACTAATTCTTTCGGCTATGTCGGTCACCTTCGTTATTCATAGGATCTCCTCATTACGAATCTTATCCCTCATAGAGACCCCGAGCAGTGCCCTCTCTATAGCTCGCAGAGCCACTTGAATCTTGTGGATCAGGCCCACCATCAATGTCCACGTCTCCGCGTGTAATCATGACAGGCAGGACGCACTGATTAAAGATTGTTGTCTTTAAACATTGTGGAATAGGTGACGTAGACTTGACGCAGTTTTCCGAATACTGCTCAGCCTAACTGGATTCTTTTGTCAGCTTTTAAAATTGCTCCTACCCAACTATATTGTCTGTCCTAGGCAGACGTACTCCTGAACAGCTTCGATATTGACATTGTCGACGATCACCGGTCTAATACAGGGCCACTAATTATCGAATAGCGAACTTTTTGTATCGAGACTTGTGGAAATATCTGAAATACATCAGCTAAAATAAATCTATAAATGAGCCTTAAAACATCTCTGTTACTTTCTGTCAAGTTCTTGAATCGACCAGTAATGTTGAACTACACTTTCATACAAATGATGTGAAATGAGAGGTCAACTTGTATATCAGCATCCTGACATTTTATTGAGATATGACTTATACCAGTATGAGGCCCGAACTCAAAGCTATTAAACAGTGAAAACGCCGTCAAATTCTGTTCAGCAGTTTCCAAGATTAGCCCGTACATACATACATACATACAGACAGATAAGAAATTTTTTAATTATATTTTTGGACTCTACTGGTCTTCAGTAACGTCCGGGCAGTGAAATTTTTTTTTTAACTTCAATGTACAGATTCGCTTTACTTTTGTTTTTTCTACTCTTTTATTATATGTATAGATTCCAATAAATATAAGTAATTGGACCCTTCTCCATCTGATCCCTTCAATTATTAGATTATAGTCGATATACACATGAAAAGACAACACAGATATAAACAACGAAGAAAGGGCGAACTCTTTGAAAGATCACTTCCCTGAAATCCGGCAAGTGGCCTTAAATCATCATCATCAGGTTATTTTTTTTTTGTCTCCACTGCAGGAGCACAACCCTCTCTCATCTGCCGGTGACAGACGGAGGATTTGGCCTACACTCCCCGCGCTGGCCAGACGGGTTGGGGAGGCCTGATTGATGTTTTATAATGTATTTCCTTAGTCGCCTTGTACGACATCCACAGGAAGAGTTGGAGTGGTATTATTCTACTCTACCGGAAACCACGCGGCCAAATAATTGCTTCATTTCATTAAATTTCGTCATAAATATAAGTCAAAATAAAATAATAAACTCTAACTGCTTAGGTTGCCAAGTTGCCAACCCAAAACTAAACTTAAATCTCAGAGTAAAAAGTAAATACCTACTGAAATAAATAAGCAGCCTTGTGGCGTGAAAAGTTTTCTTCGAACGTTGTAAGTTGGCGTCTACAAGACTTTACAGCTTCAATGAAAAGTGGGGCGAGAGCAGAGGCATGCTCAAGTTTCAGGGGCCTAGAACCGCGATGCGATGGGAACGAATTGACTACAAGTTGTTTTATAAATAACTAGCTGTTCGCCCCGACTATGACGACGACGATGGGTACGAATTTATATCGTCACTAGCTGTTTCCCGCGCCTTAGTCCGCGTGGACCACGTTTTCCCTAGGAAAAATTCCCTTTTTCGGGATAAAAACTATCCTCCTATCCAGGACCTAATCTACATGTGTGCCAAGTTTCATCCCGATCCGTCCAAAGGTTGAAGCGATTGAGTAACAAATATAAAATATATTTTATTTATTTTTCCTTTTTCTTGCTTTGTTGGTTTTTTTCTTTATGTGTGCCAATTGTGGTAGTGAATAAATGTTTTTCTTTCTTTTCTTTTTTTTCAAATATCGAAACTTAAGCATTTATAATATTAGTGGGATAGTGGGAAGTGGGACTAGCTGTTCGCCCCAACTATGACGACGACGATCGATGGGTACGAATTTATTTCGTACATTTAGTATGAAATATACGACGTTCTTTTACCAAGGGTCTGAATTAATCATCGTCTGCAGAAATGTAGCCTGCATTTCATGGGTTCTAAAATCTACAATAAGTTACCCTTTGCAAAAAAAGATGCAACAACTCACCGTAATTTTGCTGCTGAACTGAAGAGTGAACTGACTCAGACGCTTATTATTCTGAAGGAGTGAATCTAACATCCACTCTCAATTTTATTTTAATTAAGTCACTCACGTTGTTATTAAATATTATGTAAAAGACTTATAGTTTTTATTCATATTTTTTAACTTGATTTTATTATTAAGGCACTTATAACTAGATTTTATTATGACATTCCAATGTCATTAAAATTTGACGGCAATATTTGTTTTGTGCTCATAATAACGTTATTATGAGGATAAAATGGCAAAACAAATGTTGCCGTAAAATTTAATTTTTAGTAAATGTATGACACGGAGAGAATTACCTTAATGCTGTCAGATTTTAAATGTTTGCTTTCAGTATCGACTTCTAAGCTTATTTCGATTTTCAAATAACTGACATAACATTGAACCACTATTTTTGCATACATAATGCTCATGCCTTGGCCCCAGAGGGGTAGGCAGAGACGATGTATCGCCACTGTGCGCGATCCTGCACATCTAACTCTAGCGTCACTCAAATTCATCAATCTTTTCATGCCTCCTTTTATTCATCTCACTGTGGAGACGCCAGTTTTGAGGATATCACAAATTTCATTGAACGTCCTCCTATGACGACCTCTAACTGTAGTTCCTTCCACATTCGCTCTGTAAATCTCTTTAGTCACTCTTCTTTCACTCGTACGCTCTAAATGTCCAAACCAACGCAACATACCCTTCTCTACCTTCGTTACTACATCTTCCTTCAAACCACACCTATCGCGTATTCCTCACTATATCACATAACTTCACTTCACATGCTTTTCTTAATATTTATTTGACATATTATATTATGATTTTTTTGATTTGTTATGTAACATAATTAAGTATTCAGGTATTTTTATATATACCCTTTGACAATGTAGCCTATTACTAGTAAACAATATGAATTACGAATATGCACGTGTTGTACTCATAGTATTGTATATCAAATGAAACTTCCTCATGAAACATTCTAACCAATACTGAAACCCATTCGGTAGTATCCAAACATACAACTTGAAACTTAGTACAAAGTTAGACAACCAACTTTATCCTATAAGCTATGTATAATATTGATTGATTAACATCTTGTATAATAGTTAAAGAACTGAAATGTATAATTCAATTTTCTAATAGAACAGCTGTCGTTCAATAAAATCTGAAATTAATGACGAAACAAGATTCAGTCTTCAAAATAATACTGAAATAAGCTTGATTATAATTGTTATATAAACATATTAATTACAATTTACGTAGGTTATTCAATGGATAATAAACTATTTGTTCATTTTGGATACAAAAAATTGTATTAGGAGAATATATAATACACCTACACAACCATCAGACATAGGCTATATAGAATTACGATTTGGACAAATATAAATTCGCCAAAATTTTTCAAAGTTATATCTTTTGTTTATTTTGTTTATTTATTTCATTAGAAAAAAATTACATAAAAATTCAGGGGCAGGTGTCTTCTTTTAGGCTCGCAGAGCCTGTGTTAGGAGGCACCGTTCATCTTTATGACCTACGATTGACGTCAACCTTACAAGAAAAAATATTTTGAAAATAAAACGCTAGGTATTCTGTACTCCTACCTGACTCTCCGCAAATATCACAAGTTTACAAATATATAAGGGAAATGAGGATTTTCTCTTACTTGATAACTATCACCATTTTACAGAAAATCGTGAATAACTCGGAAAATAGCATTTAGGAAATCGGGCCATTCAGTTTATTAGTTCCAAATTTTACTTATGCATCCCTCCATCTGTATTTTTTCTTGAATTAAGCTAAAAAAGTTGCAGGACAGCAGTCTTTGTAGAAGCGATTTTCCAATTAGTGGAGAAGTATCCAACTAATATTATAAATTCGAAAGTTTGAATATTTGGATGTTTGAATGTTTGTTACGGATGTTGTGGACGGATCGTAATGAAACTTGGCACACGTATAGGTTATGTCTTGGAATAGGATATAAGATAGTTTTCATCCCGAAAAAACATTTTATTCCAAGGGGAAATACTTAATAATTTATAATGTTAAGTTGTCCACGCGGACGAAGTCGCGGGCAATAGCTAGTACTTTATAAATTATCCGATAGGATTGTAGTTTACACTGACCAGGGACTGACCAACCTTCTTCATCAGCCGAAATACGTCCACTGCTGAACATAAGCCCCAATCAAATGCCGCTTTTGGTGGGCTGTCCATTGGGGGATTTGCCATAACCACCACGATTTTCAGGCGGATTGGTGATCACAGTAACAATCTTAATATACAAAGTGCAAATCCCTTAATTGCCTTGATGACACCAACGGGAAGATCGGAGTGGCCCTATTCTATGCCAGGAACTACACGGCATGACCATCCTTATAAGACTTTTTACACTTATAAATAGAAAGTCACAAGCAAAAGGCCCGAATATAACAAACACCCTGCAAATTCCATCCATTATCGCGGATCATGGTAGAGGTCGGTAAATCCGTGAAAACCACTGACTGTAGCCGTTATAATCATGAAAAATGTGAGTTTAATTTCTTTTTTCCCACATGGTCGTGTCAGATCATTTGTTTGGTAATAACTCACGGGGTTAATGCGGCAAACAACCCGCTGAGTCGGGTAGAAATTGATATGATGGCTTGTGACTTGTCGGTGAGAATTATGCGTAAGTGATTTTTCTCACTCCGATAAGTAAGAAAAGTGAGGAGATACGGTAGACATAACATTCAGAAGAACTTGTTTTACTAATGCTTTAAATAAATATGGTGTCTGTTTCCTTTATTTGTTTTGATGTTTGGTTTGTTAATCAATCACTCCATTTACACCAATTACGAAACAGCGAAAACAATGTTGTTGTAATTTGATACAAAGGCAGCTTATAATTATCTCGCAATGAATCTGTCAGGCTGGCAGGACAATGAAATTTACTGCGGGAAAATTGATAAATAACTGATGGAAACTAGTATACTCATAATGTTAGAGATTTTTTGATTATATTGGGAGCCAGGGCTTCAGTCTATTAAAATGTGATGTTTCTATTCAATAAAGTTTTATTTTATTTCTATTTACTAAATGAAAAGGTAGCCGTGTGGTTCCCGCCTTAGAATAGGGCTACTCCAACGATCTCTATGTACAATCGACCTGTTCCACGCAAGTAGCCACAATTCTTTCACATTCACTTTGAAACTTGTGCAGTTACTACTCAGAACATTTAATTATTTACTAAATATTGACATTATTTAACCGTAGCGTCAATATTTACTAATAATTAAATGTTCTGCGTAGTAACTACACGAGTTTGATTGTGAATGTGAAAGAGTTGTGGCTACTTGCGTGGAACAGGGAGATTGTTTGGAACGCTCCATCTAGTAGTACATAGAGATTATTGGGCTACTTCCAATCTTCCCGTGGGTGTCGTCAAGGCGACTCAGGGATTGCACCAGGGACGGGCATCAGCGTTCTTACTGCGACCATCAATCCGCTTGCGATGCGTGGTTATTATGGGGGAAGGAATTCTATTGGGGAAGCTTACGTTCAGCAGCGGACGTACTTCGGCTGATGATGAAAAGCTAGGAACTTAAGTGTAATGGATTATTATTTTATTATACAACTTTTAAGTAAAAGAAAATGACATCTAAACGGGTGCGACAGAAAATCAGCGCCTAGCACCTTACTTGGTCTAGGCATATGCTGAGGCGTTTGCCCTTTTGCTGCCACGGCACACGCATACTATTTGAACTATGTTAAAAAATTTAAATTGTTTTCTATAGTTCTCATAATTTCTATTTTATTAGGTTTTTTTCCTTTTTCATGCTTTGTTGGTTTTTTCTTTGTGTGTGCCAATTATGGTAGTAAATAAATGTTTTTTCTTTTTTTCTAAATCGCCTAAACACTACTGAAGAAATTCTATGTCAAATGTATGTTAGGTACACCACAAACTACTGAGTTTGCGTGCGGTGAGGTTCCCATTTATTTGACTTAACAATTATTGACTTCATTACATTCGTTTCGTCCCATTTGGTAACCAAATTTCGTAACTGGCTACGAAACGGTTGCCCTCTTGATACTTAGCGTCAAATGATTTGGCATAACTTCGTTTGAACTAATGACCTTATTATTTTTCGACCGATCTCTAGCAGCAGACATTGTCAACCTGATGATAATGACCATAGGGTTGCGAACTCTTTGATAGTTTTTATTATTTCTGTGATTTTGTTAAAAGAATTTTGTCAGTGTTAGTATCAAAAAAAATCACCGTTTTTGAACCAGGAGTCGGTTGGTGGTTTTTCCTTTCGTCTGCTGCAGCCTTAGTCATCCTTCGTCACTCACACATAGGTCAGACTGTTCATAGAAAATACATGACGTTCAAAGTACTTGAAGCAATTTTAGTTTATCGATATCGAAAGTAGCATGTGTATCGTCACTGATATGCCGTTTATACATATTTTTAACGACTTTACCGCTATCTGGTGCTGGGGGATAATGATGCTAATAATATGGTACTTAAACTTTTTTTTTGTGAAAACTTTAATCAGTTTCACACTTTTCTCATCCAAGATTGAATAAGTATTGATATTAGGAATTAGTTCTATAATTACCGTGTGAAATGAACTGAATAAGTCTAACAATAAGATTGATTTACTTATTTATTAATTCGTCGAAATCATCGTCCGTACATAAAAAAAATCGTCATTATTTTCATAATTATTAAAATATATGAAAATTTGTTTTTCTAGATCACAAATTGAGTTTAAAAACGTATTTCCCATGAAAAGTTTGAACTGTGATGATCACCAAACCCATTTACCGGTATCAATTTTTACGTACCTATCCCTAAAATATTGTTAGACTCCTTTATTTACCAGATCCTCAAAGTTTCACCCTTTTAGGTCCTAAAACAGCTTTCGTCCAAACATTTTTTCAGAATAATACAGTAAAGTAGGTAGGTACCTACATACCTACGTAAACAGTTCCTCTTATCTTTAAGTATGAGAGGGTGAGTGGTACTCAAGCAGGCTTTGAAGGGCTCAACTGACACGATGTGAGACTTACGAAGGCTCTGTGTGATGGATTAAGAGAAGATGCTGTATAAATCGTATTGCCTACAGCCTCTGCAATAATTAAACGAGCAGGATTAAACAAAATGGCTGTATCGATCGTTTATATCCGAAAATCCCAAAAAGGTTTTTTGCACCCTAAGGGGTTCAAATGCATTAAAAGGCAGTAGATGGAATCAGTTTACAATTTTAGTATGACTAATAACCATTAATCGGAATTAGGTAGTGACATTTTTGTAATTGCTACAAAAAATTGGTTCTCTTAAAAATAAAAATTAAAAGTATGTAATTTACAATTAAAAAAAGATAATTTCATATCATTTGTAATTCATTTTAGTGCTAAGCAGGAAGCGGAAGATAAATTATAGATTACTAGCTTTTTCTCGCGACTTCGTCTGTGTAGGTTTCGATATTTACACATCTTCACTGCTTTTAACGATTAATTTGGTTTCCCGTGGGGATGTTTTTTCGGTATAAAATCTATCCTATGTCTTATTCCAGGAAAACCTAACCTAACCTATATTTGTGCCAAGTTTCAATCCGATCCGCGTGTGACTGAGTATATAACAAACATCCAAACTTTTGCATTTATAATATTAGCTGTTGCCCGCGATTTCGTCCGCGTGGACAACTTAACATCACAAATTGTTATCCTTAGGGATAAGATGATTTTTCGGTATAGAATCTATCCTACGTCCTATTCCAGGACCGAACCTATATGTGTGCCAAGTTTTGTCACGATCCGTCCAGTGGTTGAAGCGTGATTAAGTTAAAAATATCTAAACTTTCGCATTTATAATATTAATGGGGTTAAATGAGCAATGCGGAATATCTATATTTATATTATATGAGTTTATCTATTAGGTCTAAAATTAATAGATATTTCTGGGGAGAAAAATAGCGCGTAGCCCTAGCCGTCCAGCGGGGAAACGTAGCGAGTGTCCTAGGCACGTTGCAGCACCATTCGCTGGACAAATTAGGCGAAATTTTTTATTTAAATTAGATGTGTTTCATATTTGTTAATTTTCAGCTTGTATTTTATACTCATATTCAATAAATTATGTACCTCTATGAGTTTATACATAAATGAATGACAACCAAATGATGAACAAAAATGAACATCCCGGCAAGTACATGACGCTACCTAATTCCAATCTCTACTAATAACGAAATATTTTGTTACAGGTAAAAATGCAAAGCAGGAAACGTCAAAGAAAGAGAAGAGTCAAGCAGATCAGCGTAAGATGAATGTATTTCATGAGAATGTAACTTGAAAATCAAAGTGGTAGAGTCTATTATGGACATGGCGTTGCCTTTATGGAGGTCTCTAGCGGGCAGAGCTCCCAACAGAGGTCTACTTGTGATAGTGCTGTTATGTCGGACAATAGTTTGTGACAGTCGGTGTCCTAAGTTCGCGGAGAAACCGCTTGAGACAAGAGTTCAAGATGCTTCCATAGTTTTTAGGGCAGTTGTAGTTCAAACACATTATCAGGTGAGTTTTTTAACTGTGATTTAAGAGTTATAACTTATTTAATTGTCTTGAACTTTATCATGAAAGGATTTGTTAAGAGAATATTGTCGGGTATTGCAATGAAGAAGTTGTTTACAGTATTGAATATACAGAGAGACCAAAGACTATGGTATTGTAAATTTGTACCATTTGAACTGTACTGAAGTGAAACAAAGGCCATAAATGCGTTTAGAGTAATTGTAATTCATCATATCAGCCCTTAGACGTCAACTGCTGGACATAGGATTTCCCCAATGAACGCTGTGACAACCGATCCTCCGCCCTCCACATCTAGCCGTTTCCGGCCACCTTCTTCAGGTCGTCGGTCCACCTGGCGGCGGGCAATACTTGTAATTGCATTTGCTGTAAATTGTATGACGGCAAAGTTTCCTTTTATTGTTTATTTATTTACATAAACCCAAACACAAAGTTTAGTGGCTCTAACTTAGGTAATAAATCGAAAAATAAATCAACTAACTTATCTAAGTTATGCTTATTCGACTGCTACGGGTGTTGCCACTCTATTGTTTTAATTTATTATGGTTAAAGGGAGTTTGAGGTCTACCAGACTAACTAGAATATATATTAAAAGTGGAAAGATGAAACCGCTAAATCTCCATTTTGAGTTTTCATCCAATACCAAAGCTTTGTTTGTCAAATTTGTGGTTTTATGGAGCTCGAAAATACACAAATACATAATGCTCACGCCTTGATCTCAGAGGGGTAGGCAAAGACGATGAATCGCCACTGCGCGATCCTGACACACCTCACTAGCCTCACTCCCATTCATCAACCTTTTCATGCACCTCCTTTTTAGGGTTCCGTAGCCAAATGGCAAAAACGGAACCCGGATTCGTCATGTCTGTCTGTCCGTCCGTATGTCACAGCCACTTTATTCCGAAACTATTAGAACTATATACTGTTGAAAGTTGGTAAGTACATAGATGTATTCTGTGAACCGCATTAAGATTTTCACACAAAAATAGAAAAAAAACAATAAATTTTGGGGGTTCCCCATACTTAGAACTGAAACTCAAAAAATTTTTTTTCATCAAACCCATACGTGTCTATGGATAGGTCTTAAAAAATGATATTGAGGTTTCTAATATCTTTTTTTTCTAAACTGAATAGTTTGCGCGAGAGACACTTCCAAAGTGGTAAAATGTGTGTCCCCTGTAACTTCTAAGATAAGAGAATGATAAGACTAAAAAAAATATATGATGTACATTGCCATGCAAACTTTCACCGAAAATTGGTTTGAACGAGATCTAGTAAGTAGTTTTTTTTAATACGTCATAAATCGTAAACCACAACTATTATAACAGTTTTATAACAGTATGCATGTACTATGGATTTAATGAACTTGATATGACTTAAATGAACTTAGTATCTGTGCCTATAAAGTTCGTAAAGTAAACTTTAAAATATCTATGTACTTTGTGTTTCTGTTTATAGCCATCATGACCTAAGTTAACTAAATGGCCCTTTGCCAAGTATAGGACACCTCACACACACGCACTCACTGTCATACAGAATTGTGGATTTTGTCTAATGGGTTAGGTTACACAAGAGACAAATTGCCTCATTGTTTTCATTTGCGCCACATCGCAGGGCCGTTTTATAGGTTTATCTAATTCAGAGAATACTAAATATTACTACGTAAATAATCGACACTCAAACGGGGGGTTAATAGAATAGAATAGAACAGAATAGAATAGAATAGAAATACTTTATTTGGCGAACACAAATACAACACAGGAATTAAATTGACGACATAAATATGAAAATCAAAAAAAGAAGCAAACAAATTACGTAACTTAAAACAAAACAGAAAAAAAAATGACACAGTGTTGTAGCGTGACGCCAAAAGGGTCCCCAGCTCAGCTTATGCTGTAGCAAGAGCTGCAGCGCTGATTTTCAGTGAGGCCACCAAATGACTCATGTTTAGTTACATCCTTTATTTATTTTTATGGTTACTAACGCCCCCTAAATAAGTAACTTCATGTCTAATATACTACACTATTACATTTGTGGTATGATGCTAGTATACGTATAAATTGTTCTTGTATGAATAAAAAGTCATTGAAGGACGGCGCATAATTACTTAATTCTTATTTTTACAAGCTTTTATTTCACTTCACCTATTAATTATTATTGTTGGGTCAAATCATGCAAATACATTTTAAACCAGTACCCAAGCGATTGAGGTGAAATTTTGTACACAATATTTTGCACACACTTTGGTTCTGGTGACACTTGTGTTCTGATACAATATATTATATTCAATATTGTAATTACTACTAGTACTTACTAAATAAAAACTCAAAATAAAATAATAAATATTTTTAAAAAGGCTTTATTTAAGCATGTACGAATAAGTTTTAGTACGCTGAACCATTTTAGAATTATTCGTGTTAAATATGTGGGTGCTGTCTGGAGCAAACCTTATAAGTCAATTTTTACTTAAATAACTTCGTTATTCATTGTGACTTAAATAACTTGGCTAATTGTGTTTTTATCCGTGTTCCATCAAATTTTAAAAGTGACGCATGGTTTAAAAAGTTGCCTAATTGACTTTTCAGGTTTCTCCCCGACACCACTGAAGTGTATAAGTTTACTTGGTGTGAGGCTACGGATTAGCTATATGGAGAATATCAGATAATTTTTTTGACTTTAAGATAACAAGAGAAGTATATATTGATAGGTGGGAATAAGTTAACAAAAGTTCGCTTTATAATAAAGCACATATGCTTTATTAAAAAGATTATTCTCAATATTATACTAGAGACTGACAGTACAACTGAACTTATTGATACTAACTAGATTCATGTAGTTTGACTCCATCACTCGTAGCGCTGTCTTGATTTATTTCTCGATTTACACATGAAAACTATGTAAGTATTAATTATGAAAACTATATAAGACAGCAAAGTAAATAAAGTCATCTACAAATTGCATTTTTTTTATTGAATGATGCTTTTTTTATGATGCTTAGATCTATCAATTTAGTTGACAATAATAAAAAAAATTGAATTAAAAAAATTATGTTTTGCTCGAATATATTTTTTTGCTGCAGTCGATTTATTAACCTAGTGGCAGCTCCTCCAGAACAATTTCATGTTGTATGGTAAACGACCAAGCCGCTAATATTTCTCCTCTCATGTGTTGCGGTATTATATGTGGAAATGACATCCCGCGCCAGAAGAATTATTTCTTTTACTGGACATGACGTGCCAATGTACAAGAAGTTCTGTTGCTATTGCAGTTTGGTTGATATTGACTTAGCAGGGTACATATTTTTTGACAGTGGATTGATCATGTATTGGTATAAGGTTATTAGTAAAGGCGCAACTGCGTTCAATATTAAATGTTTGAGTAATGTTTGATTAAATCTAATATAATCGATAAGTTCTCTGTGGTGTTTAATACTCTACAACGCTGGAGAATTTAGTGTTTATTTCATCGCAATCGACTAATGCAATCAAAAATTATGGGAATTTTTAGTTTTCAAATACATTAGTAGGCATGCAATATATCAAAGAAGTATAATTATAATTTTCGGTGCAATTCAGATTGAGCGTGAGCGTGATCGTGGTAGTGGGTGTGGTAGTTAGAGTTAGAGTAGGATTGAGAGTGGAATTGGGAGCGGGAGCGGATCATGTAGTCCACGCAAGCGGAGCCGCGGGCAACATTTTCATAACCCCCCGTACACATCGACACATTTCGATACCGATCGTCTCGTATATTGGGCAGAGAGGAACGCCTGAGTATAGTATAGTATAAGTATAGTACCACTCCCGTATTGCCATATGCATTAAAGTCAAACTAAAAATCATTTATTGCATATGAGTACACTTGGTACATTTATACACGTAATTTTTTTATCGACTACCGCTCCCTATGTGTTAGCGCTGTGATGAAGAAACGGCGCAACAAACTTCAAGGAACACATATTTTAAAATCAAGTTTGTGTACAATCGTAATAAAGAAAGCGAAGCTGAACCTACATGGTATCTGGCAAGTTTGACATTGAAATAATCGTTTATTTTATAACTAGCTGTTGCCCGCGACTTCGTCCGCGTGGACAACAATTGTTATGTATTTCCCGTAGGAATGAGAGGTTTTTTCGGAATAAAAACTATCCTATGTCCTATTCCTGGATCTAACCTATATGTGTGCCGAATTTCCTCCCGATTCGTCCAAAGATTGAAGCGATTGAGTAACAAACATCCAAACTTTCGCATTTATAATATTAGTGGGATAGGCTTTTTTACAAAGTTGATTTTTAATGTGATTCTTAAACTTCCTGTCAGTTATATTTAAGATTTCCTCTGGTAGTTTGTTGTAGAAGCGTATACATTGCCCCGTGAACGGTTTACTTACATATTTATCTTAACCGTGGTAAAACAAGTTTTTTTTTATTTATTGTATCTTAACTGCTAATATATTTATCTCTTTAAACTTTTCTTACATGACTTCCCTACAACGTAGATTTAAATATTGCCCTAACAGCTCGCTTTTGCAAAATAAAAATGATATCTATATCTGCTGCCGGACCCCGGAATAGTAAATATTTTTTTGACATTATTTCTTAAACAGTTGGTTATCTGATATGTCCCTGTTTCACGATAAGGAAAACTACACCAGAGAGTCGGTGACATAAAATTTAATCCGTTCATAAAAACTGATTGGCACTTAAGCAGGTGCGTTAGAACTCACAATCTCTCGAATTCTGTATATTTACCTGAAGAGTATGTACTCGTACTACTCAGTTGACGACTTCCTTAACGATAAATACATTATTTGATATATTTTTTATGTTTGAGACATGATTTATTATTAACCATTATTTATTACAACTTAAAAAAAAATATAGATTATTTTTGCATACTACCAGTATATAAAGAAATAAATTATTTTTACAGACTGATACCGGTAAACCATTGATTGATTTGTAGTAGTACCAGAATGGAATTAGTACCATTTATATACTTATTTGCGACTAGCTGTGCCCGCGGCTCCGCTCGCGTGGACTACAGAATCCGCTCCTTTTCCACTTCCGCTCCCGCTCCCGGTCCAGATCCAAGTCCAGCTCCCGGTCCAGGGCCAGGACCAGGACGCATCTACTTCCTTTACTACATCCCTTAACCCGCCCGCAACTCTACTCTCAACCCTTCCCTCAACCCTCCTCTCAACCCTCTCCTCAACCCGCCATTTTGAAGAAAAATATGGTACGTCATCTAACTGACCCAAGGTTCTGAACATATTTTCCAGCTCGGTACCACTATAATAGAAATATGATGTTGTAGGATAAATAATTAAGATCATGTACAAATACAGTTTTGTTTGTTCCAGAGCACGACTTTAGATTTGGCACTAGTGTCCATATACAGAGGAGGAGTAGAGTTAGCTTCAGTCAGCCAGTATGCTGGCTCTCCATACAACACTACTGATAGGTAAGTCACCATTTCTATATCTCCGATATAGGGGATACTGATCGTATATTTATGTCATCCGCCGAGCTTTTGTCTCCGCCGGTACTCCGGCCATACTAGAGCTGACACGTGTTTGGCCAACAACCATTATTTATTAATTCACATTTTATTACAAAAGATCTTTCAAAACACGACTTTTGGAATAGGGATATACAAGGTTACTGTTTTTTACATACTTTAAACAGTAAAACAAAAAAATTGCAATTAATCTGATCAAGCAGTTTCCTAAATACGAAAGACATCATGTTCCTCTTGCATATTAACTTTCAATTTATGGCGAAAACTAGAATTTATTAGTTAAAACTTTACAGGGACACCGATTTTCCAATTAGTGGAGAAGTACCCCTCTAAAAGAGATATCTTCCAGCCAACCTTACCTTTCGGCTAATCTTAATAATAAATATTATTCAAATAAGTATGAATACATTATAACTTTTGTCAAGTTCTACACATAAGTATTTTGATACCGTATAGCGATTCAAAGATTTAAGTAAACTTTGACCCTTCACAAGTTTGTGGGTCACGTACATAAATCAAATTAAACATTTGTATTGTAACGCAGACCTTGGGAGTCAGCAGACATGAAACATTTCTGTACAGTCCTATACTTGTATTAACTCTCGACCTAAATTGAGAAATCGATTTAGCGTGCCTTGTGCCTATTTATTTTAGCAATTTATGTGTTTAACATTGTATTACATTATGTATATAGGCCTTCCACTATTTCTTCCTCAAAACTACTTCATCATCATCAGCCTGCCGTCCATTGCAGAACACATTAACACAAGATACTTATGTAATGTCAGAACAGTCAAGTTTGTTTGCTTTTTAATGAACCTACTTCGTTTAATAGATGTTATAATGCCGAAAATTCATAATACCTACCACTAAAATCTCCTTTAGAGATAAGCTCGCCTTTGTACACAAAATTTATAAATATATTAAGTTTTAAAATGTGCAATAAAGAATATAATAAAATATCTACGTTTAAAATCAAAATACCGAGAGTACCTACAAAAAGCCGATACCCAATGTACGGAAGCTATCAAGCTATAATATAAGCAAATATCGATTTCAAATGACCCTTCAAAATCCCGAAAGTTAAAAAGTCGTAACCGACACATACCGATAGCCGAATTATATCCTACTTAAAATTCATATTTTGCGATACAGTTATAATAATATTTGATCCTTGGAGCGAGCGTAGCAAGCGACAGGACCCAGATCCTATTCAGCCGACATAAAAGTTAGGTAATTCCACAATGCTTATTCCACAATGCTTAAAGACAAAAGTCTTTAATCAGTGCGTCCTGCCTGTCATGACCTACGGTGCAGAAACGTGGACACTGACAGTGGGCCTGATCCACAAGTTTCAAGTCGCTCAGCGAGCTATGGAGAGGGCTATGCTCGGCGTATCTTTGAAGGATATGATTCGTAATGAACAAATCCGACGAAGAACGAAGGTGACCAACGTAGCCGAGAGGATTAGCAGGCTGAAGTGGCAGTGGGCGGGCCACATCTGTCGTAGAACCGACGGCCGTTGGGGCAGACGAGTTTTGGAGTGGAGACCACGGATTGGCACGCGCAGGGTGGGACGCCCCGCCGCCAGATGGACCGACGACCTAAAGAAGGTGGCCGGAAGCGGCTGGATGCGGAGGGCGGAGGACCGGGTGTGGTGGCGTTCATTAGGGAAGGCCTATGTCCAGCAGTGGACGTCTAAAGGCTGACATGATGATGATGATGATGATGAAAAGTTAGGTGCGAGCAGCGAATCTTCGAGATTTCAGGCTATCGTCGATCAAACGTAAAAGATTTAAACTTTCGGTCAAATAAACATACATACATATATAATACACACTCCTTGATCCCAGAGGGGTAGGTAGTGAGAGTCGTCAAAACATCGCAAAGAGACTTAACGACTTCGTTAAGTCGCTTCGCGACGTTTTGACGACTTTGATGACTTTACAACGAAAGTGGCGATACATCGTCGCTGCCTACCCCTAGGAAAGTTCCTTCGCCCGCTTTTGCCCCTTGATACCACCTGGCGTGATGTGTGGCGAATAACATCACCGCCTCCATGTTGAGACATATTATGGTACCACAAATAAACAGTAGAAGTTTTAATAATCGGTCTTCCGTTCATGGGCCTTTAAATTCGGTCTTTTGAACTTCGATTAACTAATAACAACACTAATAATTAGTTATGATGTTCAGTAAATTATATACAAACATAAATTTCATATAATATCAAACTAGGATTACTAAGCGTAAACTAAACACAAAGATATTGATCAAGAATTGAGAGCCAACTTATTCAAATACACAAATTTCTATGTACCTAAACTGAATCTGGGATTTATCCCTCCTTGATGTCAACAGGTTTATCATCATCATCAGGTTATTTTTGTCTCCACTGCAGGAGCACAACCCTCTCTCATCTGCCGGAGACAGACGGAGGATTTGGCCTACACTCCCCGCGCTGGCCAGACGGGTTGGGGAGGCCTGACTGATGTTTTATAATGTATTCCCTTAGTGGCCTTGTACGACATCCACGGGAAGAGTTGGAGTGGTCCTATTCTACTCTACCGGAAACCACACGGCAACAGGTTTATAGGATGATGTTTATCAATAGAATTCTAATCCACAAAAGCCAGATAAAGGATCAGTAGTGTTCGAATTCTTTATAAAGGAATGTTTGAATGGCCGTGTATTTCCGGCTTAGAATAGAGCCTCCCCCAATCTTCCTGTGACTGTCACTATAGTCAAGGCGACTAAACTATTGTACCAGGGATGGACTCCTGTATAATAAGATCATTACTGCGATCACCAATCCGCTTACCAAGCGTTGTGATTATGGAAAATCTCCCAATGGACAGCCCAACAAAAGTGCTGTTCTGTTCGGGAGGCTTATGTTTCAGCTGATGGTGAATTCTTTAGTTCCCGAGCAGCGCTTATAAATTCTTTTCACGCTGTGGCTATGTAAATAAGTATAAACCGTGGTAAAGTTTGTGAACAATAAATTATGTAAACAAACAAAGTTGAATCCAACGTTGTAGTATTGAAAATACAGAAGATTAATCCAGTAAAATGAAAGCACATAATTTCATACAATTCTCAGATACGTTCTATGATAAGAGTAGCGGAAACGACCATCGAACTCTTATCTATATTTGGATCAACTTACATAAGGTACCTAACCAAAACCAACCTAAGGTAGCTACAACGATCTCTATGTACAACCAGATGGAGCGTTCCAAACAATCGCTCTGTTCCACGCAAGTAGCCACAACTCTTTCACATTCACAATGAAACTTGGGCAGTTACTACTCAGAACATTTAATTATTCATACTAGAACAGAGCGATTGTTTGGAACGCTCCATCTAATAGTACAGAGAGATCGTTGGGTAGCTAAGGATCTTTCAACGCGCCTCATCGAGGCTTCTGGAGACCGTAGAGCTGGCAGCTTCTTCGCCCCAAGAATCAGCTTGGCGATTCAGAGGGGGAACGCTGCCAGTATATTGGGAACCCTGCCCCGGTGCGGTGCGTTGGAAGACATTTTTTATTTATAATGTTATGTATTGTTTGTCTCTGTGCTGATTGCAGTAATAAAACATATTAAGATTTGTTTTTATTAAAAAATGTATATGTTTTGGTGCTCAATAAAGAATATTTGAATTTAAATAAGATTTTATGTCCTAAAATTCATAGATTTTTTTTTATTGAAGTATTTTCCGATAACAGAAAAATTACACTACTTATATGTTACTCCTACTAAGGAACACATAAACACAATAAAATGTATTCAATTGAATTGAGCTATAAAATTAATAAGGGCACATCTTCTCTGTCGCTTGGTATTCCGTTTGGAACTTAAAATAGAGACAACGATGTCCAACAGCTTAAATTTGAAGTCAAACTAAAAGAGTACTATCTGTCTCAGTATAATATGGTATGTATTATTTATGTAAGTATGTTTATTATAGTTATTATTATTTATTTTATATATAAGTAGTTCAGGTATTAAGTTATTATGTAGTCTATTATGCACTTATTTTTCCCCCATCGCTCTTACTGCCTTTTCTCACACCCTGTAAGGTTGGCTGGAAGATATCTCTTTTAGAGATAAGCTCACCTTCGTACACATCATTTATTACTGTATTTAGTTTTAAGATGTGCAATAAAGACTGAAATTTTCTTAGAAATTCCCAAAAGTTAAAACATTTGTTTAAATCCGGCCAGCGCAATATATTTATATTTAAACTTCTGATTACAAATAATTCCTAAGGTAAAATTAAGAAGAATACGTAACACCTTTACATCGCTGTCCACTTTTCTTTTAAACCATATCATAGCTTGGTAGAAGAAAGTTAAAGATTAACGCGGAACTCAATTAAACCAACAAAGTTTGTCAGATATCGTGATCCGTATAATTAAATTTTCCTGGGCAAAAGTGCTGCGTGATTGGAATAAACTTCTAGTTCAGATTTCAAGTAAATATACCTTTTAATTTTTTCTTATCTGTCGGAGAAGTTAGATTAGAAATTGTTAAAAAAAATTTGTTTGATTTTACAAGTGCAAGAGAATGGTATATATATAATTTTTCAGCTAAGCCGAGCAATGAATCATTTCATCATCATCATTAGGTTATTTTTGTCTCCACTGCAGGAGCACAACCCTCTCTCATCTGCCGGAGACAGACGGAGGATTTGGCCTACACTCCCCGCGCTGGCCAGACGGGTTGGGGAAGCCTGATTAATGTTTTATAATGTATTCCCTTAGTCGCCTTGTACGACATCCACGGGAAGCGTTGGATGAATCATTTACTTAAGTTTATTTATGTCAATTTCTATGCGTAGACTATACCAATTAACTGCTGGGCATCATTTCGTCGTTATGGCGTTCATTACCTCAGTATTTGAAAGTTATTTAGTATTCTATGACAAGAGTCTGTAATCAGTGCAACGCACTGCCTGGCATGACGGAAACGTGGACACTGATGACAGATCTGTATAGAATACGGGGATATTGTCAACGATCTCTATGTACTACTAGATGGAGCGTTCCAAACAATCGCTTTGTTTCACGCAGGGAGTCGCAACTTGTTCACATTCGCTTTGAAACATGCGTATGCAATAACATTTAATTATTACTAAATATTGACGCTACGGGTAAATAGCTATATATATCACTATTTAGTAAATAATCAAATGTTCTGCGTAGTAACTGCATAAGTTTTAAAGTGAATGTGAACGAGTTGCATCTCCCGCAGCTGCAGTTGCATGTAAAAGAGCGATTGTTTGGAATGCTCCATCTAGTAGTACATGAAGATCGTTGTATATTTATATTACATTTTGAATTTGCCAACAAACTGCAATTTCTGCTTCGACTTTGTTTCAGTTAAGTAAACATAAAATCGGTGAGATGACTGAAATTTTCGGTCTGATTCTGTAATTACGAATTATCTATTCAAACAAACTTCTCTTTATTGTCATGAATTATACATTGTTATCTTAAATTGTTACTTTGGAGATTCATGTTGCTAACAGTTGACTACAAACCTACATACTTAATCATTTATAACGAAGATAAAATCGTGTACTTTACAAATTAGTCATTAATTTAATTACCTAAAAACTTCCTCTTCATCTAATGATGAATCAATTTGTGTTAATCCACAAACCTAAAAGTTACTTACTCTTCTTAGACAGGTAAACCTTAAAATAAGTCACCAACTGAGAGACTGCTTCAACTGGAGCATGACGCCGTCGCAGAGTGAGCTCGTGGTCTTCGCCAGGGTCTCTGATCCGGTTGTAGACTTGGAGACAACACCCCCGGACGGTCCTTGGCTCGAAGCCACGGCTGCCGCAGTTCCGTGGAGCCTTGGCGTGGATATAGCTATATGGAATGCTGTTGGTTAGTATTCCACTAGTTTTTTTTTCTGTTATTTTATGGAGGCTTTGGACTATTCATGTCTATACCAGCCTCATAGGGAAACACATAATATTCAGCGTTACCTAGACGTCAGACAGCGCTAAGCGAAATAATAAATTTCTCTCGCTTCATTGGAACTTGGATCATTTAGTTTCAATTCCACTAGTTATTTCAACATTTGGCAGTGTCATTTAGATTAGTACCAACGTAGATTTAAGGGTTTTGCTTTGGTTTGGAACTCATCTAGCGTTTTAAGTACATACTCCCGTATCCTTTGATGTACTTACGCAACGTACCTACGTTACAAAACAGCTGTCTAATTGTCTTGTAATTCCAAAATACCTCTGGGATTCGACCACAACCTCAATCGTTCCAGGTACAGGTCAATTTAGGTCATAATGATGCCAATAACCCTTTTTAAACCCTAATTGTGCAACATTTTATCTAATTTATTAGGTTTCCTAAAATCGTTATTCGAGTTTATACTTTTATGGCTCACAAGCTGTGCAATCCAATAAAAATTAAGCTTAATCCGACCAAAGCGTTATTTACTGCGACATAAGCGAAACAAATAGAAACATTTCAGCTTCATTTTTTAGCTGCAAACTTTGCGCGAACCCGAGCGAGCAAACTGCAAAACTATTGCAATAATTCCCAGTGGAGGAAATAGGATTTCTCATTTGTCATTATTTGCAGGCTGGGCGGGGTGGGGTGAGTGGGGGGCATGTACCAAGACTTGTGGGGGAGGGGTACAGACCAGAAGGAGGTATTGCTCCAAAGCCACTTGCGAGGGATACGGCGAGCAGGAGAGGTCTTGTAACTCTTTTGAGTGTGAAGGTAAGTGTGATGGCAGATTCTGAATAGCCCGAAAATATGTTAAAAACACCTTTTCTTTGGGGCTTAAAGAAATCACATCCATTACTAACGTGAGTTTTATTGCTCAGAAAAATAAACGCAATATCACACTTTATTGCCAACGTAAGGAAAATAAAATTAGAGAGCCAAAGAAAACGTACTGAATGCCTTAACTAGGTTAGAAAGGCTACAGAAAGGCGAACTTGTTCTGTACTTGGATTTCTCAACATCTTGATAAGTTTAAGCAATAGAATGAGAGTATACGGTATGAATTCAGGAGAAGACCACTATTTAAATATATTTTTTTTGTATTTTTTTTTAATGTTATTACAATTATGTTAATGATATACTGGGCTCGATTCTGAAGGCACAACGTTAAAGTTTGACAGCACTAAACTGTTGCTATCCTTGTCACACAGTAACATAAAGATAAAGACGAAACCAATTTTAGCGCTGTTAAATTTTAAATATGTTCCTTCGGAATCGGGCCCACTGATACGAGTATATTAGTTTTGATATAAATTAAAGGTGGTAAATGTAAGGATTGCTGGTGATATAATAATGTAAATATGAATATATCTACTACACAACTACTTACAACAACAGAACTACTACATCCTTATCTTTTTAATACTGCTAGAGAAGCTTACCCCAGTAATACAGGAAATGCCGACAGGCTTGAATCGAACTATTGCCCCAAACAACACTCGTGCATTTTTTTTATTGTGTATGTTAAAATATACAATGGTATACAAGACAGCTAAAACACATTAAAAGTGAAGCCATTCGTAAAAAAATTTACAAATGCCTGCTTGAAAAAAACTTTTCTATTGTCAACGAATTGTTTGAACTTTAAACCCTACCCTGTACCAATTTATAATTTGCATGCTAATGTAAGGTAGCTGAATAGCGGACCCACACTTTGACTACCACCCGTCCAACATGTTACCTATTCTTACAAATGAATACATTTCATTTCAATGTTCTACATATATTATTATTACCTACAATTCCATCAGGTTCAATTGAAAATAAGTTCATTTCATTGTCACCCCTTTTGTGCAGGTACAATAAACCCATTAGCACCGGGTGCCAGACGGAATTTCCATCCGTCACAAGCAAGGTGGGGTCCAGTCGTCGACAGACCCCACGCTTTCAGTCTCAGACCCAACTCTTACATCTGGATAGCGTCGTCCGAACTCTTTACTGCGGGCAAGACGTTTCCAAGGGAATTCACGCTGTTCATCTCACTGAGATTGAGGCCTGAGGTTTGTTATAGTTTTAATTGTCCACTAACTGTTTAATTTAAACTCGTTAGGGGAGGATTTTCAAATACTTGCTGCCTTAATTGTTGTCTACGTCATTTATGTAACCCTAGCGGTTTCAGCGGTTCGCAGTCGGAGTATCGTTTAAATATAGTCAGGCTTTTCTCAGCAGTAGAACTTTATTCCCATCTACCAACAAGTATCAGTTCGATATAGACGTTATAGCATTATTTGACAATGTCGATCATTTCAATCATTGAACAGTTTTGAAGAATACATCCAGTATCTGCTTATGACAAGATATTAGTCATTATGCTATGAAATCATTAGTTTTGTACTTATTAGATTGTAAGCACTATTTTCCAAAAACGTTATTAAGTAAATTAATATTTCATGCAACTCTTAATGCCACTTGTATGTGATTTTTCGTTTCTTATGAGATTAGCGTCTAATAATTCAAAGTTGATGAAAGCTCTGGCGCGATGTAGTCAATAATAATATAAACTTCGGAAACCTTTCAACATTAATTGCGATCAAACTCTTGAACAATGTTGAACACACTTGGGATCACGTCAAGGGGAGGGATTGAAATTTTTAGAGGGAAAACTTTGTTCGCACTGGAATTCAGGTGCGAGGTGAACTTTTCAACGGTACCCTTAGAATACCGACTTTAGCTGCAGGCTTTAGTAATGAAAATACTAAAGCTTAAAAAAAAATAAGTAGAGACAGGCACATGTATTATATTTCCATAAAAAGTACAAACTATAGACTACGCTTGTATTTATCAATTAGCTCCCTTAGGTCCTGCGTCAAAAGACACCTTGGGTACTTTTTGAGCCTACAGATAACAGTGAAATTCTGCCTATTCAATTCTTATAAGTTTAGTACTTTTTAGGATGCTTATGCATAAAAAATAGTAGAGAAACCGACTTCCTCACTGTTATAGTCTAATGTCACAATCACAGATTAACATTCAGACTATTTTAACATACAACATTACTTATTCTATTTGAGTTGATCAAAGATTTTCTCTGCAGAGTGGGGGCTACGGCCAAGGTACTCTTTTCTCCCTACGGTCAAGACGTCGGACTGGCTCCTTTCTTTCCTTGGAGCTGGCTGGACGTGGTGCAGCCAGGTTAGTCCATGCTGGAGCTGGCCCTTCACGGTCCATCTATCTGGGAGTGCCACTGTACGACTTCCGATGGCATCATATCGCAATCAGGTATGGCGATTTTCATTTTTTTTTCTTGTAGTATGTTTTGAATTTTAAGTGTATTTGTTTATGCAGTAAAGTGTATTGTACTGATTTGATTCATGCATGACCTACAGAATAGTCCTTTTCATTCAGAGTACTCGACTGGAGGTCAATTTACGTCAACAGTATAAGTAAACTTGTTTCCTAACAAGAAACTTAATAATCTAAACGACCCCAACAGATCAGATGTGTTCTGAATTTTTGTCCTCACAATATTTTGGTATAATTTCCGGATTTTGATATAATTTCCTGTTTCTAGTTTAGAATGACCAATGTTTTTTCTTTATTAGAAAACAGAAATTTGAATATATTTTACATTTTGTCATAAAAATGATGAGTAGTTTCGTTTTATTCGTGACACCATCCAGATTCCATCCATTACGCTTAATGAACTTATGAAAATATTAAATGTCAACTTATTAAGATTCTCATTTTACCATTATGAAGCTTCCACAAGACAAATTTAATTAAAAGTAAAGCAGGAAAATTGACAACTTGAGACAAAATTAACTGTTTTAGACATTTAATTAAAAATCTTAGGGTGTTTTTTTTTTATTTAAGAATAACACGACAACAGTCTCTAAAACGCAGTATTTTATTCTCAGTAAATTACGAAAGCATTAATCTTCACTGTTCGTGGATATATTTTCTTGAGTCCGCTTTTATGTTTTTGTATAATTTCGGAAATTGTATCCAGTTTATGAAGTTAAATATTTTCTTGTACACTATTAACAAAGAAATAAACTTTATAGGTTATGTTCGACAGTATATGTTGATTGACTTATGATATAAAATAAATTTATTTTCTTGAATATTTTATTTATTTTGTTTTTATTGACAATGTTTTATTTTTCGTTTCTAGACTTGTGTAAGGTTTTACATCGAGATAAGCAATGCGTTGCGTATCAGAGTAATATGTTGTATTTCTTTCTATTCAAACACTTTCTACATTTATATTTAATCCAATTGTGCTAACAGACCAACGGCTAGTTAGACCGAATCACGGGAGACACTTGCTCGGGGCACCTTTTCTTGTAGTCTTCTTAACTGTGTTTCTGTTCTGTTCATTATCTCTTTTCGTATTATCTACGGAGTGTTAACACCGTAACACAATCTCTCTATTTTCGTGTTCAGTGTTCATGACGACAACACAGTTCGAGCCTTTGTCGACTGCCGCTGGCTTAGGACCGATGTTCTTGAAAAGGACGCCTTGGATACGCCAAGGGACGCTGACCTCATTATAGGCTATCTCTTCTCGGTAAGTGGGTAGTTTATTAAATAAAATCATGTGAAGCAAAAAAGGGAATGGCAAATTTATATTTCATGGTTTCGCTAAAGTTCTGATTTTCGTTACATACTTGAGATAAAAAGAGTATCAAGGTTGCCCCTGCCTTTGAAGTTTTCTTAAATAACATTTTATAATTTCCTTTTACTTTTTGTTCAATTTCTTACTTACCTTCCTTTGAAAAACAATCTTAATATAAAACTCCGGTTTAGTCATGATAATTACTGAGCCGGTAAGAAAATTACTGATTTTGGTTTAGTTTGGAAAAAAATTAATAAATCCAGATAATTAGAATATTGTTGAGAAATGAGTATTATAGAAATTTCAGTATTGACAAATTTTATCTTGAGACTTTTATAGGAGTTTTTTTTTAAATTATTGAACTCAAGAGAGACGTGGTAGCCGGTTGGTTGTGCACTCGCCTCACGTTCATGAGGTCGTGGGTTCAAACCCCGCCCATACCAATGAGTTTTACGAAACTTAAGTACGGTTTATTTATAATACCACAGGCTTTTCGGTGAAGGAAAAAACATCGTAAGGAAACCTGCATATGCCCAAGAAGAAATTCTGAGGCGTATGTGAAGTCCACCAAATCGGCTTGGGGCACCGTTGGCGGTCAGGGGTTTGGCACAAAAGATCCTGAAGGGTCGAAGTGTCGCCAGGTCTTCCTGGCCCCCTAAGAAGATAAGATAAGATAAGAATTATTGAACTCAAAAAATGAAGATTGACAGTCGGAGTCATAAATGTAGTAATATGCTAATAATTACCATCAGCACCGACCCTTGAGGTGACTGCTTTTGATTGATAATTGTATTAAAACGATCGATTAGATAGATTTTACCAGCTCACAAGCAGACTGTCGGTATGTTTCAAAGAGCACTAATAGAGACATGTTTAAAAAAACTTCATTTAAATTAGTTATTTAGTATTTAACATCATAGGTACTCAACCATGTTAAGGAGCCATCCAAATTCATTTAGTATTTATACAAGCTTATTCAAAATGAACTACTTACAGTAACTTTGGCAGTTACAACTACTGTTTGTTACAGTCGTACCGTATTGTATATATAAATTTTTTTTATAGGAAAACTGTTCAATAATAGTCAAAATTAAATTTCAAATCCTATGTTATACAATGTAAACACAATAACAATAGAGACTGTAAGCTTGTATGTAAACTACAAAATGTAGAATTGTATGTGCAATTTTGTTGTACATTTTTTTGTCATTTTTGTGTGGTTAATTCTCTACGACGTTACATAAAGATGACTTTATATATAGACTAGCTGTCTGCCCGCGACTTCGTCCACGTGGACCATGTTACTTTATAAATTATATAGCCTATGCCACTCACAAATAACGTAGTTTTCTAAAAAAACAATCAAAATAGTTCAATAGATCCAGAGATTACCCGCTACAACCTCATAAACTTTACCTCTTTATAATATTAAGTATAGATGACGTTATATAAGGAAGACACCCCACTAAATATATCAACTATTACATAAAAAGATTACTTACTATCAGGTACACCGTTGGCAAGTTGTATTTCTAGTTATAAAAAATAATATATCAATTCTGTATTGATGACAGGGCGATCTCGAGCAGTTGGTACTGGTGCCAAAAGCCGGCCAAGCGCAAAAACAGTGTTCCAGCCAAGTGACCGGCGTATCGACCCCTTACGTCACACAGCATGATACGTAACTGGTGAACGGAATGAAAATATGACGACTTTTGTGAACTATAATAATTCTGAACTGTGTAACGTTTCTAAAAGGACTATACCTGATGCCGACGCATTTTTAACTGAATAGTGAGATTTTGTGAAATGTATTCCCGTTATTGTTTAGTTTAAAAATGTTACTACAATGTTTCTGCAATATTAAGATTTTGTTTATTGTTTACGTAACATTGGCGTTATATTCGTGAACTATTACGAAGTAATAATGTTGGAAACAGAAAATACGTTTATTTCAAACACTTGTTTAAAAATACTTGAAATTGATATTCTGCCCTGATAGCTAAGAAGATTTGGACATTTTTAAAAATAGGGTGAAACTGGTTTTCTAGAATTCTATGAAAATGACTAAAGTGTCTCCGCCAGTTAAAAACTAGAATTCATCAATCATTATATTAATGCATTCAGGGTGCTGTTAGGGTTGCCTCGCTTCTTTAGCGAGGTATGTTCGCAGTGGCGCGAGTAGACTGTTTCAACGCAACCATGCGCAAGAGGGAGGCGTCCCTGGTGCGCGCGCGCATTGTGCGGAGGGCACCAATAGCATCCCCAACATGATCGCACACAGGCTCGACTGCTCGTACGTGAATCACGCGCCATAAAAAGGGATTGGCGTGGAAGTGTTCCACGTACCGAACAAAAATAAATTAATTTAAAATTTAATATTATTATTTACTAACATAGTATTAAGTGATTCTAACAAAGTTAGTCTTAGTTGCTTGAATAAATAATATTTTTATTCTATTAAATTTTATAAAATCAGTTCAAAATCACTTTTTTGACAATGTCCAAAGGTTGTCAAAGCGCTAGCGGCATTCTCATCTATGGCAGGACTGTATTAAATATGGTATTTCTCTGAAGCTTATTGGAAAATGGCATTATTTCAGATAACAATAAAATAAAATATAAAGGTAAAACCAATATAGGTACTATTGTGTGCGTATTTTAATTTATAAATGAAATAGTTAATAAGATGGTTCTTATTAACACACTAGGAATTGTATGAAAAAAAAGTTAAATACTGATTTAAATAATAGTGAATATGTATTTGAAATATTGAAATAGATTAGAAAATGGAAGATGTGTACTTGTAAATAGTTCTGTAGAAAGTCTTTTCTTACAAATTAACAACATTATTATTTAGATGAGGAGGAAAGGAGAGGAGTGATAGGAACATAGTTCTATGTAAGTAAGTATAGACTTTTGGTAAGCTCATAAAATATCGTAAGGTACGTTATGTAAAATTATAGACTTATTAATATTTCAACCATGAGTATTTCTTACAATGTAGTTGGCCTAAATGCAATGACATTTCATACCCGGACGTCTGTTCAAAGAAGTATAATCAAAATTCAATTATTTTACTAAATTCTCTACACTTTTTCTCTTGTTACCCTTTTTTGCGTCGTTGGGGTGTTATTTTATCACTTCTAATGATACAATACGGTATCCTTACATATTTGCGATCAAAACACAACTAAGATAAAGTGTGCTTACATCGCCGTTAAGCACACTTTTGCCGTCCCGTCCATGGTATGACATTTCATTGCCTAAATGTAAATAAAAACAAATGTTAACATTGTGTTTATTAGTCTTCATCATTGTATTTACTTTTTATTTAAACGAATATAATTTCGTATCTTACCACATGCTTGGTATTTTTACAAATAAGACTCGATTTTTGTTGTAATTTTGTTATTTTATATAAGGTGCTCGTATATGATTAGTCATAATCACAGATCTTCTTCTGTTATAATCAAAGATCGTATTTAGGTAGTGTAATTTATCTACTTGCTACGAAATGTGGATATTTTGGAATGTTGACCGATATTTATTTTAATAATAAATTGTCATTCACTTATGTACAAAACCATACAGTAATATAAATATGGACATTTCACATCGCTAAATTAATAAATATATAATTCTTCGTCCGCCTCCCGCATATCAGTAAAATAAAATACTGATAATATGAAATTATCTTTTCTTAATTGGATATTGCCGTGTGGTTTCCGGTAGAGCAGAATAGGACCACTCCAACCCTTCCCGTGGATGTCGTACAATTCGACTGAGGGAGTACATTATAAAACATCAATCAGGCCTCCCCAACCCGTCTGACCAGCTTGGGGAGTGTAGGCCAAATCTGTCTCCGGCAGATGAGAGCGGGTTGTACTCCTGCAGTGGAGACAAAAATAACCTGATGATGATGATGAATACTTTTTAATTATGACTACTAAGAGTATGAATGAATGAATATACTTCATTGCACATAAATTACAGAAAAAATGTAGGATAAATATACAGTAAATGTACAAGTGGCGGCCTTGTCGATTTTAGCGATTTCTTCCAGGCAACCATATGCTAGTGAGAAATAGTAAAATAAGATTAAGACGCGGGTGCTAAGATATAATAACTTTAAGATACTTAAGCTATTAGAGTACCGCCGGATTTTACTTAAAACAGTTAATACAATCCCGTGAAAAGGAATGTCCATACTAATCTTCGTATAATATTTTCATCGCAAGTAGGTACACAAAATGACACTACCTATTCCGATTACTGGTTACAATGTATGTATACCTATATGTACTTTTACTGTGTGATCAGCACTGACGTGTTCTATAGTAGAGACCGCACACCGGAAGTACCAACGTGGCGCACTTCCTGACAGATCGACCTGGAAAACATATGTGGCCGTATCCGAAAATGCTACATCAGGAAATCTCGGTGTGATGAACGCGCATTGGATAAAACTATATCCATCACTGGACTTCGATAAGTTGGTATTATGAATTCTAATCCGTACCTATATTTAAATTATGTTTAAAGGTGTTATAAAACTGATGTTTATAATTCTCTCGTAAAAGTAAATAAAAGAAGAAAATAATTTTGTTTCTTATTTATATATCCTTTTTATTTTAACCCGTAGTAAAAAATACCTGACCGCATAAGTAATGTAATTATCATGACAAGTCTAATTATAAATTAATACTTATTTAATCTGTTTAAGCTGTTTTAATTTTGTATATACGAGTAGTCTTCTATATTTGAGATTATATTTTTCAAAGTACTTTTTCAGAACTTCCAAAATGGCCGGCGGCCGTGGTCTAATCGCTAGATTTATCTTAACCTGTGCCGTAACGGTCACAGAGGCAAATGTGCGCTAAAAATGTAATAAGTATGACTTTGACAATGTTCTAACAGAAAAAAATATTTTGTAATAGCTCGGTTACTCATCCTACTAATATTATAAACGCGAAAGTTTGTAAGTATGGATGGATGTTTGTTACTCTTTCACGTAAAAACTACTGACTGGATTTTAATGAAACTTTACAATAATATAGCTTATACATCAGAATAACACATAGGCTACAACTTATAAAGATATTGTGTGAATTGTCCAAAATATCAAGTTAGTAGGAAAAATCTACCATCTGCGAGCTATTCTGGCGTGCGCTGCCAAAACCGCTAGAGTTACACATATGTAATGTATGATGGAAATGTTTATCTTAAATAGTCCTACAAAAAAGCTACTCGAAATACTAATCGTGCGCAGACGAAGTCGCGGGCCCAGCTTTTAAACTAAATCAAAAGGTATAGAGTTTCTAGGAATAACGATTTAAAATTACCACTTCTTAAAATTTGTACAGTCGCGAACGATAATTTGAGACCCCTTTCCTAGAAAAGCGTTCGTTCCAAACAATCGCTAAGTTCCACGCAAGTAGCCACAACTCTTTCACATTCACAATGAAACTTGTGCAGTTACTACGTAGAACATTTAATTAACTAAATATTGACGCTACGAGTAAATAATGTCAATATTTAGTAAATAATTAAATGTTCTGAGTAGTAACTGCACAACGCTCCATCTAGTAGTATATAGAGATCGTTGAGTGTACGCAGACAAAATCGCAGGCAACATCTAGTTTCATATAAAATATTATTACCTACATACAGGCCCGGACTTGACCCATAGACCACTCACAACTAGGCTACCAGGACTTCAATACACTATCAATTCTGATTAATATCGAAAGTAAAACAAAAGTTGGGAAACAGACGTCAAACCCCGGTAACCGATGTATGTTAGAAAGTTAGTTACAAATTCTTATGAGACCATCCATCTTCAAAAAGGGGTTTTTGGAGATACTTTTTATTTCTCGCTGTTGTAATTATTACAGCATCACTATTTACACTACTCTATACGTATAATAAAAGAGTAAAAACCATTTATTATACATATATAATACTCTCGCCTTGGTCCCAGAGGGGTAGGCAGAGACGATGTATCGCCACTTGAGCGATCCTGACACACCTCACCAGCTTCACTCACATTCATAAACCTTTTCATGCACCTCCTTTTGTTATTCTCACTGCGGACCCCAGCCTTTTTGAGGACGATACTAAATTGATCCTTGAACGTTGTCCTACGACGACCTCTAGCTGTAGTTCCTTCCACATTCGCACTGTATATTACTTTTGTCACTCTTCTTTCACTCTACGCTCTAAATGTCCAAACTAATGAATACCCTTCTCTACCTTCGTTTTCTTTATAATAAACTGTAATTTGTTATTAGTTATTATTACCGATCCCTAGAAGCCAAACAGTTTAGTAGCTCACGGTTCATTGCAGACACGATGATGGGCTTGATAAAAAGATGAACTGTCATTTCTTAACATATGTAGGTACGTATGAAAGTGCTGCCTACCGTAATATGGATCCTAAAAAATTTCAATAGAATTCCTAATTTATGTTTTATGTTTTATACAACGTACGGACCCTGTCAATAATTTTTCATCCTACTATAAGTATGGATGGATGTTTGTTACTCTTTCACGCAAAAACTACTGAATGGATTTTAATGAAACTTTACAATAATATAGTTTATACATCGGAATAACACATAGGCTACAATTTATAAAGATATTGTGTGAATTGTCTAAAATATCAAGTAAGTAAAAATTACATAATAATTTCTGATGTTAAGTTGTCCACGCGGACGAAGTCGCGGGCAACAGCTAGTCGTATATATTTTTATCTGTATTTGATCAACTGCTACGATACTTGATACGTCCACTGCTGAACATAAGCTACGAACAAACCGATACAAAAGGTCGATTTTGAACGCATTTGAATCCATTACCTTTTTTTTCTCCTTTTTTTGTATAAATCTGCATTTGATGTAAAGCTATTTTGCTCTACAGACGATTTGCCTAATATCATCATCATCAATATTATATTTGCCCTTAGACGTCCATTGCTGGACATAGGCCTTCCCCAATAAACACCAATACACCGGTCCTCTGCCTTCCGCATGCAGCCGCTTCCGGCCACCTTCAGGTCGTCGGTCCACCTGGCGGCGGTGGGGTGTCCCACTCTGCGCGTAATATGATTTTGCCTCACTAACTTTTTGCTCTAAAGGTAATTTGCTTAAGGAAACACACACACTGAGATAAGAATGATTGAGATAGAAGCATAACGCGATAAGAAAAACAGAGATTTTAAAATCTGACGAGGAAAAAATTCACATGTGACCAAAAAGCTTGTTCCCGAGGTAAAATACGATAAAAAAAATTTATGATTCAAAAAGCGTTCGAGACATTCATCTAACTAATCCGCATGCGGACGCTTGCCGGAGCGGCTCGATGCCGGCGGTAGCTATCCAATACAAAACAAAACACCAGATTTTTATAGGAAAAGTGCGGTGCAGCATGCTATAGTGGTGTTCAACCCTAACAAGATTTCACTGCTAGCTGTGGTTGGCGCTAAAGCTCAGTTGCTAAAGCATGACCCGCGACAGGTCGGTCGCAGGTTCTAGATTTACTAACTTAAGAATAACCTTTCTTGCTTTAAGGTTTTAATGATAATGATTGTTTCTGCGAATGGAACTAAACGTGTGATTTATTGGACATCGATCTGCCTTCATAAGATCAAAATCTCTCTAAGAATTCCAATTACAATGGAGGCGAGCGTGAGGGGAATACGGAACTGTTCCTACTTATATCGTCTGAGGATTCAATGATATAAGATCCTTTGCTGGAATTGACAATTAATAACACAGAAAATAGAAAAAAAACTGATCGAATTAATCAAAAAAAGGGCTGTTATCAGTAGCAAGAAATAATAATACGAGTAGGTTTGTCATAGATTTTGACATCCCACTAATATTATTAATGCGAAAGTTTGGATGTTTGGATGTTTGTTACTCAATCATTTTATTATTATGAATATGTTTAGGTGATTGTGTATAGGGTAGGCATTATATCTTTAACAAGTAGCAAATTAAAACCTTGTATATGCCTGGAAAGGTAGGTTTACGGTAAATCAATGTATACAGCAAATTAAGCCGCAAAATGTACCCGTTTTCCATAGAATAAAGACATTCTATTCTATTCTATTCTATCACTCTTCAACCACTGGACGGATCGGGATGATCCTGTAATAGGACATAGGATAGTTTCTATCATAACATCTCTATCCTACCGGAAACCAAATTAATCGTTAAAAGCATTGAGTTTGTGTAAATATCGAAACCTGCGCGGACGAAGTCGCACTCAAAAGCTAGTCCATAATATAGCATCCTTGTTCTAAATGGACCTTACTTGCATGGAAGGAATCGAATGTTCAATAGTGAACCGTAATAAACTGGTATATAAGGAACTCGCTACCTCTGACTCAACATTAAAATTAATATTGCTTACATCTGACCAGAAACTACTTGATATCCGAGTGTCTCTAGCACTTCCCCGGTACTCCATACTTCGAACAGATACAGAACAGAAACAGTTTGTGTGCGTGCGTAAACTTTGTAGGGCTACTGTATCCTGGGGGCCAATTCTACTAACGCATTTTCACACAAAACGCAACTGAACTGCAGCTGAAACGCAGGTTTTAACACTATTCGTATTCAGCTGCGCACAAGGTTTATGCTTCAGCTGCGTTTCAGCCGAGCTAACGTTTGAACAAACGTCAGATGTAGATGGAACGAACGTTCCGTGATTTCATATTCTACTAATGTTAGCGAGTGTTCCTTCTTTACGTCGTAGTAATATTTAGTAAGTACTAGCTGTGCTCGCGGCTTCGCTCACGTGGACAACATAATAATTTGTATATACAAAATTTAAATTTACTTAATGTTAATCCCCTTTCCCTCCCCCCTTTCCTCCCATCCTTACTCCAACTACCACTTCCACCGCCACCGTAGTCCTAACTCATCGCAATCTGAATTCCGCCGAGCATTACACTTCTCTGAGTTTTTGAAAACTAGAAATTCACTTAACTTTTGATTTATCATCAGGTTATTTTTTTATTATATTATACTCCACTGCAGGAGCACAACCCTCTCTAATCTGCCGGAGAGAGGGTTGAGAGAGGGTTGTGCTACCTCTACATTTGTAAAATTAATTGAGTAAGCCGATTGCGATAAAATAAAGACTAAATGGTATTCCAATTCCAATTTTTTTCTGAAAACTCTAACAATTTTTACTTGTTGCGTACGCCAACTAGCTTCAAGAAATGATCATAATTGTCTATTACTTATCCTTCATCCCCCAATTCATTTGTTGCATATATTTTCAATGTACAGACACGCCAAGTTTACTTAGACTTTTAGATTGACTCTATATTCAATGGCTTTAAATACTTACAATCAGATCAAGTACGCTTTGTGAGTTCGTTGTATTAAACGAAGTTCCAGCGTTAAGTTCTCAAGTCCTACGCGCATTACCGCTGCTTACGTTAACTTTGCCACTTTAACGAATCTGCAAAGAAGTACGCTGTTGTTTCCCCTAATCCCACACTCGTAACACTTCCATTATCCTTTCGCTGTAGCAACGAAGTTACTCTCACCCACTAATATTTATTATTGGATTTCTTGGCAATACGAGAGGAGAGCCTACTAAATCTCGGTCCTTGTATTTATGATGCGTACGTGCTAACAACCGCTCGTAACAGCACTTTGTGGAACTCGCTTTTGTTTAAGTGCACACCGCAGCTGTAAAATTGTGTTTTAAAGAAAACCTATAAAGTATTGGTATGCGGTAAAAGGCGAACTGAACTTCGCAAAGTTTGGTTGTATAGGTTAATCTTCGACGCTGTGCCAATACTTGTTTTACGGGGCGTGAAACGATCTTGGCAAAGCATTCCGAGCATGTTTTCATAGCTCCTCTGTTCAGATTTAGAATCTTGAAGAGTTCTCAACTAGCATACTAGCGAAATAGGCAACTAGCAACTATAAAAGGCAGGCGGACCGAACACCTGAAGAAGGTGGCCGGAAGCGGTTGGATGCGGAGGACCGGATGAGGTGACGTTCATTAGGCAAGGCCTATCTATGTCCAGCAGTGTGGTTTCCGGTAGAGTGGAATAGGACCACTCCAACTCTTCCCGTGGATGTCGTACAAGGCGACTATGGGAATGCATTATAAAACATCAATCAGGCCTCCCCAACCCGTCTGGCCAGCGCGGGGAGTGTAGGCCAAATCCTCCGTCTGCCTCCGGCAGATGAGAGAGGGTTGTGCTCCTGCAGTGGAGACAAAAATAACCTGATGATGATGTCCAGCAGTGGACGTCTAAGGGATAAAAACTGATATGATGAAGCTATTAAATAGGTCCATAGTGGAGGTATATCGGTAATAGGTGCACTACCTAGTAACCACTCTACTTAATAATGTGGCGGGCTACTGAATCAGTTGTAGGCAATACCATTTATAATGGGGACGGCTACTTACGTAATAATGATATATTTTTATCCTTATATATAAGTAGGAGCGCTTATTTTTGCGCTTCATTTAATGCTCGATTAGTTCGAAGAAAATAAAAAGTTTATGAGCAATATTGATATTTTTTACATAAAAAGAACATGAGACTTTACAAAATTACAAAGACTCGGAAATTAATTTATTCAGTCCGAGGATTTGGTGAGAAAGAATGTAGTAATGAGCTGACTACTAAATTTTCTTTTGATCGGAGATAAACGTTAATTGCTACAAAGGGAATAATAGCAATTTGTGTTAACATCTTTGATGCTATGTTATATATCATTACCATGTTAGCCTCTAGATGTCCTAGTGTAATTGGAATTGGGGTGTAAGGGAGCATACAGGCATCCGGCGCTCCAAATGCCAACCTCACCTGCACGTGATGCACCCTGCTGGTTAATCAACGAGGCTCTGGCGACCGACAATGGCGGTATAACTATTAAAACATGCACTAGGCCATAAATTCCACAGACTGGTGGCGGGCAGCAGGAGGGCAAACATCCCCGATATTTTGTATGTATTCATTTTGTTACATCTGATCAAATTATCCTTCTGAGCTTAAGTTTAAATTAGTTTCAGCAATGTTAATAAGATATCATAAAAATATATTTAATTTATAAAAGAACAAGAAAGTTTCCAGACTAATTTACTTTAGCTTCTGAGAAAAGTCAATGACGTGTGAATGTTAGACATTTGTTACTTATTTACTTTACTTATTTTTATTGCAGACTAACATTTTTATCACTCGTTTAGATTTATTTCATATCAGCTGAAATACGTCCACTGCTGAACATAAGCCTCCCCAATACAATGCCACTTTTGGTGGGCTGTCCATTGCGGATTTGATATAAAAACCACACTTAGTAGGCGGATTGGTGCAATCCCTTAGTCGCCTTGCGACACCCACGGGACGGTTTAAGGTGGTCCTATTCTATGCCGGGAACTACACGGCAATTATGTTCATTATTGTATATTTTATTCCTTACTAACTATTGCCCGCGACTTCGTCCGCGTGGACAACTTAACATCACAAATTATTATGTAGTATTTCCCGCATTTATTTTTCGGGATAAAAACTATCCTATGTCCTATTCCAGGACCTAACATATATGTGTGCCAAGTTTCATCACGATCCGTCCAGTGGTTGAAGCGTGATTGAGTAACAAACATCCAAATATCCAAACTTTCGCATTTATAATATTAAAGGAATTGCCAGATTACCGAAAATTAAAATACAATAACAAGAAGAAATAACGTACATTATTATTTTAATTTCACGCCCGCATGCTTACGGCTTGATTCAATGAAAATTTGTTGACGTTTTATGCATTGTTTAAGCGAAGCTGTGTGTGATTATCAAATCTTTTTTAAAGCTGCTCTGTGTTTTTAATTAGATTATTCCGAGATTCTGTTACTTTTCAAGTCAGAAGAAATCCCTTTTAATATCAAAAATCCGCCGCCAGACGGACCGACGACGACCGAAGGTGGATGGAGTGGCTGGATGCGAAAGACAGAGGACTGGGTGTAAACGCTATTCATTGGGGAAGGTCTATGTCCAACAGTGGGCGTATTAGGGCTGATATGATGGTGAATATCAAAAACGGCTAGTATAATACGTATGATATTTACGTTACGATAAGTATAAATAATAGAAGAAAGAAGAAAGAAATCATTTATTTGCTCTTAAATTGGTACAAATGCCAGATGTTAAAATTAGCCTAAAGTAACACCAATTTAGCCATTATCAATAAATAGCATGCAAATTTATACAATTATTCATAACAATAAACATTAACAACACTGAAATGTCAAAGTTTAAAAAGTACAGTCAAAATATATAATTTAAGTATTGCCAAACGTCATCCGACCCTATGCTCCAAGAATTCTTTTACAAAGTAAAATGTGTGAACCAAAAGCCAATTAATAAGAGATATTTGGAATCTGTTATATGGTAAATCCTTTATACGGGCAGGTATTTTATTATAAATCGACAAACACAACATAAATAAATATTTTATAACATAACATATACATACACACACACTTATCTATTCCCAAACTAGGATTTACTTCTGTATATTGGGATTTAGACAAGAACAAATTCACAAATATAACATCCAGACCTGGTCTGGACGGCAACTTGTACAAAATCTGTCCCAGGCAGGAATCGAACCCACGAACACGACCTATTGTGCGAACTGCGGTATCTCCGCAAACCATATTCGAGTGAACGTTTCTTTTCCATACTGCATTTCCGCGAAGCTAAAGTTTTGAGCTATGGTCTCAATGCTCGTACCGAATATCAAAATAAAGTAGCTTGGTTCAAACTTGGTACAGCGCCAATATTTTACGCTGTGACCCAACTATGTCACTCGTACAATGCAGTAGGAATCGACACATGCTGTGAATCTTTCCGTATGTATTATGAATTATTTTGTACTTTCATACAAGAACGTTCAGGGTGCAACTTATAATAACCGACGAACCTTTATTCTGCCCACGTGGATCTTCTATTTATTTATTTCATCACATATGGTATTTCATCATCATCACATCAGCCCTTAAACGTCCACTGCTAGACTGCTGCCAATATAAATGGAGGAACATGCTGAACAGTTACTCGTACTTAGGACTATCTAATAGTGAATAAATTACTAATTTCATTTAGTTTTAAGTCTTCCACAATTAACGCCACCACACCCGGTGCTGCGCCCTCCGCATCCAGACGCTTCCGGCCACCTTTTTCAGGTCTTCGGTCCACCTTGCGAAGTTATTTGAGTTATCGATAAATTAGTTTTATTCACAAACATTAATGAGTACTGTGGTGATCATCAGGGACACACTACATATATAGCTAAAACATTAACTCAAAAGCCCAATATGAACCTAACATGCACCTTCTACTCCATCATTTAAACTGAGGCTGAAGAAGTGACTCATCGAGCAAACTTTCTACAACTTTGATGAATTCATGGAAAATTGTAAATGTAATTAGTAATGTTTAATGTTTGTTTATTCTTTTATGTTGTTTTATGAGATATAATCATTTGTAATGGTATAGATTTTAAAATTGTATGACCTGTATGTATGTATGTAAACGGTTTATTGTACTAAAAATAACAACAACAACAATAAAATAGGAATTAAACTGTGTACAAAGGCGGACTTATCCCACTTAGGGATCTCTTCCAGTCAACCTTAATTGCCTGTAATTGCCGATTACCAATAATAAATGTCTATGTCTATGTCTATGGCTGCCACCACGCGAATACCATTAATGGCTTTAAAATATGGCATAAATGCCTTCTAAAGTGATAAATATACCCACATCGAAGTTATAGGAATGTAAATACCCAGGTTGGAGATATAAAACTAGATTAGATTAGATTTATTTCACATTACTCGTACATATATAAATACACAGAATTACTTAAATAGACACAGTAAAAATATGGTATTATCATATTAGCCTTTAGACGTCCACTGCTAGACATAGGCCTTCCCAATGAACGCCACCACACCCTGTCCTCAGCCGTCCGCATCCAGCCGCTTTCAGCCACCTTCTTTAGGTCGTCGGTCCATTGGCGGAACGATGGCAACCAACACTTCCGAAAGTATTAGCAAGCTGACAGTATATACAAAATGACAATTTTATATTATATTGTTCATATTCATTTATTTGTATTAATAATACAGCGTTAAACTCATATTGCATTAAATTATTGTTAATGCAAGTAAAATTTTACATAGGATTACAAAGTCGAAATGTAAAATATAACAAAAAATAAAATCATAATGGTATGATCAGGCTGGTCCACGCCTCCGGAAACCTCAGGGCTGGCGCCTACCTCGCAAAACGTGTGAGCCTGGCCATCCAGCGAGGTAATAGCGCCAGCGTCCTGGGGACTATGCCTCACCACGAGGGGTTGGACGGCGTACACCAGTTGTAAATAATAGTTTTTCTTATAATTACTGGTTTTTTAACTCAATCTCATAAAATTAGTCATTAATTCCCATTGTAACGAGAATTATCTTAGACAAATAAACACAAGGAATGTCAAGTGTCAATAAATATGGTTACAAGTTACCAGTTTACAAGTTTTTGCGTCCTTTATTACTGATAGTAATTTGTTGTAAACACGGGAACCCATGACATGTATGGAGTTGCTGGTCTTCTGCAGGCGATGCCTCATAATCTGCAAGTCGGGTTGTCTCCTAGCAGAAACTTTAAACAGCTTATGTACTCGTATGAAATTCTTAACTAAATAACAACTGCAGTCATATCGCAAAACAAAAGCAATTTGTTACAAGAAAAAGTGTTCGAACAGCAGCGTTTATAGCGTGTCTGCTAATTTTTGTTCCCCTACATTTCAAGTAGCCTGTCTAGTATCATTTTGCACATGAAGGACTTCACACTTGCTTTGTGACAACGCGATACTGGCACAGTGCCAGTCATGCTCTACTATTTATGCCGTGTTACTACGTTATGACAAACTTGTCTACTGGTGTATGTATTACTAGCTGTTGCCCGCGACTTCGTTCGCGTGGAAAACAATTATTATGTATTTCCTGTACGAATGGGATGTTTATTCAGGATAAGTTTTGGCAGCGCACGCCGGAATAGCTCGCAGATGGTAGATTTTTTCCTACTTACTTGATATTTTGGACAATTCGCACAATATCTTTATAAATTGTAGCCTATGTGTTATTCTGATGTATAAGCTACATTATTGTAAAGTTTCATTAAAATCCATTCAGTAGTTTTACGTGAAAGAGTAACAAACTTATCTTATCTACAGAATTCCCTTTTTGGCAATGGTTTAAGGTAAAACTACCTATCATTTTATTTAATAGTTTCAAACCGTAAATATTACAGACGCAGTAGACCCAAGTTTTTTTTATATGGCTGTTGCCACATTTTATCATTCACCAACGCACTGGCAGTCCAGAATAGGTGTATGCTATTCTACAGGAAATAGAGAGGCCTTCCGCACGTTAGTTGGAAATGACGTCATATTTCATGACGCCCCGCCAAAGTGCAGGCGTTCACATCAGCTGATTTCGTATAGTGTAGGAGTTGAAAATGAAGTATAGGTAACAAATTTAAGTCGGATATGAAACAGCGTTTGCCGCGTGGTTTCCGGTAGAGTAGAATAGGATCACTCCAACTCTTCTCGTGGACGTCGTACAAGGCGACTAAGGGAATACATTACAAAACATCAATCAGGCCTCCCCAACCCGTCTGGCCAGCGCGGGGAGTGTAGGCCAAATTCTCCGTCTGTCTCCGGCAGATGAGAGAGGGTTGTGCTCCTGCAGTGGAGACAAAAATAACCTGATGATGATGATGATGAAACCACACCTCCGGGACTTCATACAAGCAAACAGATTTAACTATCTAATACTATCGCAGGCGCACCAGCCTGTCGGTACACGTGTGTGTGTGCGTTAATTATTGCAGGGCAGCTGCACCCACAACATAGTCGATCGAGAGAGGGACAAGGTTATCGTCAACAACATAACTGCTTCTCTTTCTAACGTATATCGTCGATACCGCGTTGGCGTAGTAACTTTGTACAAGCGGGCGGCGGGCGCAGCGCGAGACGAGCAGCACGTTGAATTTGTAACATCGATTATTGTCGTGACATTGGGCTCGATTCTGAAGGCACAATGTTAAAATTTGACAGCACTAAAACTGTTGCTATCCTTGTCACACAATATTATGAAAATAAAGACGAAACCAATTTTAGCGCTGTCAAATTTTGAATGTGTGCCTTCAGAATCGGGCCCATTGTAATATCACTATAAACTTAGGAAGGCTTAAATAAACAAAATTACTATTCATCATCAACCGAAGTACGTCCACTGATGAACATAAGCCTGCCCAATAGAATGCCAGTGTAGGTGGGCTGTCCATTAGCGAATTTACCATAATCACCACGCTTGGCTGGCAGATTGGTGATCATAGTAATGATATTAATATACACAGGAGCCCCTCCCTGCTGCAACCCCTTAATTGCCTTGACGACACCTACGGGAAGATTAAGTGGGAGGGGGGGGGGGGGGGCGGGGGCTAACATCTTTAACAAAGAATCAAATAAATAAAGGCAGAGCCTGTAATATGGGTACCAGACAGCTGATATACATACATAAATACATAATACAATATATAAATAACATCCAGTCATAAGGCAAACACAAGGCTACTACTAAACTACCGACTAGGCTACGGGGCTGACAATATATGGTGAATAGAATAGAATAGAATAGGTCATTCATAGCTACGACACACACATACATAAGAAAAAAACAGAACAGAAATTAATAAATTACAATTTAAAAATAATCAAGTGCCTAAATACTTATGAGCAACAGTGTAGTATGTAAACAAATCAGAGAGTTCATTATAAGTGATAAAGGACGGGACAGATCTTAAAGTCCTTTGAGATAATAACAGACACAGGGGTGGTACCTTTTGTTAAGGGGGCTGAGATGATCACTGAGCGACAGTACAAAAGAGCCTGTCCATGGAGATAGAGTAGGGCTCAAAGCATTTCACCTGAAGGGCATTAACCGAGGCTCATTTCATTGGTCCCGTAATGATCCGTAAGCATTTGTCGTGACGTTCGAATAGTCTAGAGTGATAACTAGCTTATAGTTCTGTAGCTAGTGGAACAATAGCTTAGTGCCTTGTCTCACACCCTGTAAGGTTAGCTAGAAGAGATCTCTTTTAGTGATAAGCTCGCCTTTGTACACAAAATGTGGAACTGTACTTATTTAGTTTTTAAAATTGTGCAATCCGGCTGATTCTACTAATAATATTATAAATGTGAAAGTTTGGATGTTTGTTACTCAATCACGCTTCAACCACTGGACGGATCGGGATGAAACTTGTCACACATATAGGTTAGGTCCTGGAATAGGATATAGGATAGTTTTTATCCCGAAAAAACATCTTATTCCTACGGTTAATATTTAATAATTTGTAATGTTAAGTTGTCCAGCGGACGAAGTCGCGGGCAATAGCTAGTAAAGAATATATATACCTATATATTGTTGTAAATCTGAGGCGGGAATGCTTGAAAATAGGAAAGCAATGTACACAGAATTTTTATGTGTAATTTAAATAGGAATTTACACAATTAAAAAGTGATACAAGGCCTAGACTGAGACCTTGAAATAGCCCTAACTCGAATAATAAGAATCACAACCCATGGTGTTATCCCATTCAAGAAAATAGTAACATCATGAAAGTTGTAATTTATCATTTTTCAGGTTAGACTTCCACTGATGGGAAGATCTTCCCCAGTGGACGCCACCACACCCGGTCCGCTGCCCTCTGCATCCATCCGCTTTCACCTTCCAGGTGAATACGTGAATAGAATACTGTTGTGTACCTGTGGTCAATGACTTAAGATTCTTCTTTTTCGCTCATTATCATAAAGTTATATTTCAAACTCCCATTCTCAAGTTAAAAAATTCTTTTCTAGGGTTAATAATAAATTTTATTTTAAATGGAAAGACAGCTTGTGCTTCCTTATAGGTATAGTGGACTTGTCAAGTATGTTTATTGATGTGGCAGATATAACAGATTCTGGGCACGTTGTTCTAAATATTAAGATACAATCCTATTGCATATAAAACTTCTTTGAGGGTATAGTTGAGTATTTGATCTTTATAATTTCATATTGGGCTCGATTCTGAAGGCACAATGTTAAAATTTGACAGCACTAAAACTGTTGCTATCCTTGTCAGACAATATTATGAAGATAAAGACGAAACCAATTTTAGCGCTGTAAAATTTTAAATGTGTGGCTTCAGGATCAGGCCCAGCATGTAATTAGTAATAACAATAACCTTATTATTCTTAAATGGGAGTAACCTGGTCAGTAGATCCCAATGGGGTTTCTTTCGTAAGTGACCTCTTGCGAAAAGGCCTTTTTGAGAAAGGTATTTTTTGGTTACGTAACATTTTGCGAACTCCTTTCGTATACGCGTGAATCCCCTTAATGATCATACATCAAACTCGCGTACATGAAATCATCGAGACGAGACACTGTAAGAAAGCCGTATCAGATAACAATGACTATAATTCACGTTTACGGTTGATGTCCTCAAGGCGTGGAAAGCCAGGGCTTACCATGATATATAGCCGGTCAGAAGATTGTGGTCAGAGAAATAAATCTGGCGATATTAATACCCTTCCGCCCTTCGGGGTTGAATCACCGGGCATGAAGGAGAGTTATGACAGAACCATATAATGTCTATTGGGATGTCAGGCCAGATTATGTCTTTTGATTGGCTTTCTGCATCTTTAATAACACTATTTTGACGACCTCCGTGGCGGAACGGGTAACTCTCGGACTGCCACGCCGGAGGTTGCGGGTTCGAATCCCGCTAGGGGCAAATGTTCGTATGATGAATATGAATGTTTGTACCCAAGTCTTGTATGTTTATATATTTATTTAAGTATGTCTATCCGTTATCTAGTAGCCATACCACAGGCTCTGCCTAGTTTGGGACTGGATAATTGGCGTGAATGTCTGACATATTTATTTATTATTATTATTATTTATTACTATTAAGGTTGATTCGGACCTATCAGTGGCACCTTTTTCTGTCAGTAAGTTCTTTAGTCAGGAATAATGTGTCATATTTCAAATGCAGTAGGGCTCTGTCATGCGTCCGTATTTCGACAGTTATGCGTCAGTGGTCCTTCAGTGCAGTGCTAGTTCAGTTCTGTGACATTTAAGAAACTTCTTAAAATTATGTAATTGCATCAGGAACTAACTTAGCATGTAAGATTCATTTTACATATTTTCCTTTGGCACATTCATAATTCATAATATGTTTATTTGCACAATCAAGAGTTATACAAGTATTACAATATTTATTTTAGATCTAGCATGATTGACCTTGTCGGTATGGCACAACAATGATGATGAGGGTAATTGTTGTAAAATTATCTTAAATCTAACATTTTGTCGGCTAAATACTCATCAAACTGTGAAATAACATTTAAAAAAACACTGAGACGGAACGAATTCGATACTGTGACTGGGCTGACGACAGCGAATGAACTTTTCCTAGAAATATTTTTCAATTTTGATTATTTTAGTGAATCATTTTTTTATTTTTAAAAAAGTCACTACAGAAACTCGATTAAAAATCTAAATTTAATAGTATTTGTGTCGTAATAGAAATAGGTCTCAAATTTTTTTTGCGTCAACAAAAACATGGTAACAAATTATAAGGGGACAATATTACTTTTGTTTTGTTTCCTGGTATAATTAGCTTTTTAGATTGGAACGCTATTGTTAAAAATATGTGTTGCTTTTAACCTTTTATCTAGAATTTAATATGTTTAATTGACATTGTGATTTAATACTTTTTTTAAAGAGATTTTTTATTTTGCAGTAGCGATGTTGTGATCGTCGCTAATTGGTTTTAGAGCATTATTTCCATTAATAAAAAATAAAGAAGAAAAAAATTATTTATTTACATGTAAAGAAGACATTGTCATAGGTACATTCATCGCCAAAGTAGCTGAAGAAAAACTAACTTCCAAATTTACTGACTGTTCTTCATTTCACAATAACCTAACTTTTCAAAATATGTTTTAGATGAAAATAATCAGTACCAACCTACCTTACCGTACCTTGTTTCCAGAGAGGTAGGCAGAGATGATATATCGCCACTCTGCGCAATCTAATGTCGCAAAGCGGCTTTCCTTCGCCCACTTTTCGCCCCGTGATGCCCCTTGACATGATGTGCTGCGAACAACATCGCCGCCTTGTTGAAGTTCAGTACCAACCACTTCAAATATACATCATCATCATCATCAACAGGTTATTTTTGTCTCTGCAGGAGCACAACCCTCTCTCATCTGCCGGAGACAGACGGAGGATTTGGCCTACACTCCCCGCCCTGGCCAGACGGGTTGGGGAGGCCTCATTGATGTTTTATAATGTATTCCCTTAGTCGCCCTAGATGACATCCACAAAATATACATATTTTGTACCTATTTCTCAACGTCTGCCAGAATCTATTGTATCTGCTACATCAATAAACATGTTTAAGAATAAATTAGACAATTTCTTAAAAGATAATAACCAAGTTAACTACTGATATGAAAGCTTTTATAATAAAATAAATAATAAATTTACTTACAAATTAGTCTACTTGAAAATGAGCAAATATTTTGTCAGTCATATAAAATTCACAAATACGACTCGGGTTGAAATAATAGTCTTATATCCCCTTGTCTTTAATCTTTGCAATCTCGAACACAATAAAGTTAACCCTTTACTACTCCAGTTCATTCGGTTGGTAATAAAACTCAAAGGAAGTTGTCGACAAATAACACGAGGTGCCAGTGACAATATCTTAGCACTAAGACCTCTTATATTTCTTGACCTAATTAAAGAGTTAGCTGAGACTGAAGGAACGCTACTACACAGAAGTATGGCTTAACTTGGTCGGGTTACACCACCGAAGATTGAGCCATCACGCTTTCTTTAGGACATTGTGTTAGAACACAAATTTGTTTACCACGCCTGATGTGTTGAGGTCTTGTGATTTTGGGCTTTATAATAGTACTACTATAGAGTTCAGCAAGCTTGTTTGATAGTATTAAAGTTTCCTGAATCTTGAATAGTCATCTTTCCGGAGTAGTTTTTCTTGCCTCATGATACTAACGAACAAGGCCTACCTATTCGTGTCTAAATACTCTATAATATTACAAAAATCTTTATTTGCTGAACAAAATAATTCTGCTTACCATTTAGACGGTAAGCCATGATTAATCAAGTCTGATTAAACATGGCTTACCTACTCAATGCAGCCGATATAACAACTTATGGAGAAATATAGTACGACATTATTTGCTGATTGATTTATGTATATTTGGCTCGTCGAATAATTTTTTCTACTTACAAAAATACGAATATTTTGCTTACCGTTTAAATGATACCTATTACGTACGGACATCTATAATTATATACATACATACGCATAAATGTATTAGATAATTCGATTGATCAGTCAGTCAGAAAATTCTTTGACTTGTCGCTTGAACGCGTCTGGGGATTGCGTGTAAACATAATATACACAACAAACAAAACCAAACTGTATAAGGAAGTCGATTCGGTCCTACAGGATTATGCGCGTGTTGTAAGGTTTTTTTGATTTAACATAAAAGTTTTTGGTACAGACGAAGTGTAGACCGTGGATCGGCATGCGTAGAGTGGAACGCCCCACCGCCAAATGGACCAACGACCTGAATGAGGTGGACAGAAACGGCCCGAATTGGAGAATTGGGGAAGGCCTATGTCCAGTGGTCGTTTAATAGCTGATATGATGTCCCATCCGACTCCGTAATACCATCTTTATTGAAGAATTAGCTGTGCCCGCGGCGCCGCTCGCGTGACTTCACAATTATTTTTAATCTCACTCTCAATCCAACTCAGACTTTGACTACGACTCCGACCCTGACTCCCACGCCCACGCCCAGGTCCACGCCCACGCCCACGCCCAGGTCCACACCCACACCCACGCCCACGCCTTGTTACCCTTGTTACTACGCCATTAATTAAATAAAAGCATTCATACCCTAAGACACTTTCTCAACAAGATATGAACCGAATAAGAAACAATTAGGTACTTCATTTTCATTCAATAAAGTAAACATTTAAAACAGAAAAAAACGGGTAAGTATAACAGTGGTGCTGAGATAGACCATAATATGGTTAAAATTTAATCTAGAAGGGGCGACAAAAAGGCAGTTAAAATGTTATCTTAGTTAAAAATAATTATTCTCCAGCTGTTTTTATTTAGTTTGCAAAAAAAAAGCGTTGCATTTGTAAAGTCTTAAGAAATGCCATAACGACCTGAAGAAGGTGGCCGGAAGCGGCTGAATGCAGAGATCCGTATGGATACATATAGGTTAGGTCCTGGAATAGGACATAGGATAGTTTTTATCCCGAAAACAGATCCCATTAACCACGGGAAATACATAATAATTTGTGATGTTAAGTTGTCCACGCGGACGAAGTCGCGGGCAACAGCTAGTACATAATAATTAGTAATGTTAAGTTATCCATGCGGACGGTGTCGTGGGCAATAGCTAGTTTCTAATAAGAATAATAACTTTTCTTAATTAAGCTAACTCCTTATTGCCTAATTCAACTTCAAACCAATTGTGCGATAAATTTTAATTTTCGTTGAAAACGCTTGTAATGATTTACTTTCCTATTCTCTGTTGCTTGTTGTGTTGATTAAATACAAACAGAGGAAGGCAATTAGTGAAAATTAATTGGTTTCTATTCAAGATTGAGCTTGTTGTTGACTACAGTATATTATTGTTAATAATGACCACTGTTATCAGATCAAGTCGGAGGAAGTAGACTCTTATAATATATCGAATGTAGGAATACGATATCATCCTCGTTGGCCTAGTGGACTAAAACGCCACAGGTCGTGTATTCAATTCCCACTGGGGATCGACAACTTTGTACATTTTGTACAAGTTGGTCCCGGTCTAGATGTTATATTTGTAAATTGTCCTAGGAGAAAATCCCAGTTTGGGATTAGACAAGTGTATGTAATATATTCCGGTGCCGTGTGGTTTCCGGTAGAGTAGAATAGGACCACTCCAACTCTTCCCGTGGATGTTGTACAAGGCGACTAAGGGAATACATTATAAAACATCAATCAGGCCTCCTCAACCCGTCTGGCCAGCGCGGGGAGTGTAGGCCAAATCCTCCGTCTGTCTCCGGCAGATGAGAGAGGGTTGTGCTCCTGCAGTGGAGACAAAAATAACCTGATGATGATGATGATGTAATATATATTTATTTTATTTATAATAAATTAATAGGATGTCATAACATTAATTTCTCCAGCGCTACGTCCTTGCATATTGTAATATAATATTATCTTTGGTAATAGCGAATTACATACCTATATTAGGATTACACGCATGGCCCAAGCGGCATAATTTGGAATTTCTTGAGAAGCAACGATGCTTGAGAATAAGCTATTTTCCAGTGTGTACTAAATTTTAGTCACTAATATTGGCAATAGACGGCGTTGTATTGATCTCAACTGTCATTTTCAGTCGAGACTCGAAAACTCCAAGGATGACATCAAATTCAGTCAGTACATTTTTTAAAAACCATTTTCTCCTTGCTTCACTGCTTTCAATCATTCTACCATACTTATTCCCATTCGTATTCCTGATCATCATCAGACTCTCGAGATTCCAAATGTCGAAGAATAATCATACACTCAAACATTAAAGTACAAACTCCAGTTACAACCACAACCTATGGCTATGACATCCCTTGCTAAAAACCTTCCTTGAAATATTAAAGCTTTAACGTAGTGGCCTCATCGGAATCGGACCACTCGTTGATGAGCTATGGAGCCACAGAGAATATATATTCTTCATTGCACAACTTAAAACTAAATACAATAATAAATGGTGTGTACAAAGGTGAGCTTATCGCTAAAAGAGATCTCTTCCAGCTAACCCTACAGGGTGTGAGACAAGGCAGTAAGAGCGAGGGGGGGCAAAATAAGTGCATAATAGACTACATCTATTCTAATAAATAAAATCGTAAACTTGGCGTGTCTGTACATTGAAGATATTTGCAAACAAAAAATTGGGGGGGTCTAAGGATAAGCAACAGAACACATTTCGATCATTTTTAAAATTTTTGTCTGTTTATCTGTTTGTCTGTTTGTCTGTGAGTTTGTGCACGCATCACTTAAAAACTACTGATTGGACTTTAATGAACTTTTCACAGAAACATGGGGCTTAATTTGGTGTAACATATAGGCTTTATTTCATTGCAATCGGTGCAGTAAATCAAAAGTTATGCGAATTTATAGTTTCCGAATACATGCATACGCTGCGATGAGTGTAGGGTGTAAATGCTCGATTGAATTCGTGAGCGGTAGCGGGAGCGGGTATCGTACCAATGTAATGTGAGATTTTGAAAACTATAAATTCACATAACTTTTGATTGAGTTAGTCGATTACGATGAAAAATCTGGAGATGGATCTGGAGCTGGAACTGGATCTGGAGCTAGATCTGGAGCTGGAGCTGGAACTGAACCTGGATCTGGACCTGGACCTGCACCTGCACCTGGACCTGCACCTGGACCTTCTCCTGGACCTGGACCTGATCCTGGACCTGGACCTGGACCTGGACCTGGACCTAGACCTGGACCTGGACCTGGTCCTGGACCTGCACCTGGACCTGGAGCTGGACCTGGACCTGGACCTGGATCTGGACCTGGACCTGGACCTGGACCTGGACCTGGACCTGGACCTGGACCTGGACCTGGACCTGGACCTGGACCTGGACCTGGACCTGGACCTGGACCTGGACCTGGACCTGGATCTGGACCTGGACCTGGACCTGGACCTGGACCTGGACCTGGACCTGGACCTGGACCTGGACCTGGACCTGGACCTGGACCTGGACCTGGACCTGGACCTGGACCTGGACCTGGACCTGGACCTGGACCTGGACCTGGACCTGGACCTGGACCTGGACCTGGACCTGGACCTGGACCTGGACCTGGACCTGGACCTGGACCTGGACCTGGACCTGGACCTGGACCTGGACCTGGACCTGGACCTGGACCTGGACCTGGACCTGGACCTGGACCTGGACCTGGACCTGGACCTGGACCTGGACCTGGACCTGGACCTGGACCTGGACCTGGACCTGGACCTGGACCTGGACCTGGACCTGGACCTGGACCTGGACCTGGACCTGGACCTGGACCTGGACCTGGACCTGGACCTGGAGCGGGAGCGGGATTGAGAGTGAGATTGAGAGTCTGAGAGGAAGTGGGAATGGGAGCGGATCCTGTAGTCCACGCGAGCGGAGCCGCGGGCACAGCTAGTAGATAGCTAGTAGCTAGCAGCTAACTAAATACCTGAACTATATATATAATAAACAATAATAACTATAAGAATCATCAAACTTATAACCCACCCTCCTTTTTGCGCGAGGGATTAAAAAAATTAAATGCACAAAAGAAATACTTATTCCTCGTCTTCTAAGTAATCCTACTTACATGAGCTCTGGACCAAATCCGCAAATACGTAAAAATATAAAGTCCTCGATGTTAAAAAGCTCAAAAAACAAGTGTAGGCGTTAAGGCGGAGACAGGTATTATCTCCCGGCAGGAGTACGCACTCAACGCGTCGCATTGAGGGTATTAAGGGGGATTATACGTGAAAGTGGCACGTCAGCCCGACGATTCCGGCAACAGATTTGAAGAAAATCACCGTGACAGCTCGCTTGTGGAGCGAAGGTGACGGTTGATACACAATGCCGATACGACAGAGGAGCTTAGTGAACTCGGCGTTAGAAAGCGAAGAACGGTAATTTTTTTTTTAATTGTTCAACTTTCAAAGTCGAAGTCGTTATCTAGTAACGATAGCACAGGCTCTGCCTAGTTTGGGACTGGATAATTGGTGTGAATATCTGAGATATTTTATTTTTATTTTATATAGGTATTGCATATGATTCACTTGGTACATTTATACACGTAATTTTTTATTTATTGATTACCGCTTCCTAGGTTTTAGCGCTGTTTATAAGAAACGGCGCAACAAACTTCACGTAACACATCTTTTAAAATCAAGTTTGTATACAATTAAATAAAGATTGTGCGAAGCTGAAGCAATATTAATACCAGGTATCTTTGTCGTTTATTTTTTTCTATTGTGTGTGCCAATTATGGCAGTAAATAAATGTTTTTTTTCCTTCTTTCCTTTTTTTTGATGGAAATAAAACCGGGAATTCCTTTTTAACTCTTAAAACCATTGCAGGCCTAGTAATTACTCATATTTCAGGAGTTAATTGGTAATCTCAATAATTTAATTATTTGAAATTTGCTCTGGTACGCTGGTCGGTATGCTGACAGAACAGATATTTAGCAAATAAGTAGTTTCTGAAAAGAACAGTACAAAACACGATAGAAGTTTTTAAACAATCTTTCATTTATGCATCAACATTCGCCGAAACAGTTTGGACCGCGGTCCCGGGATACAAAATTTGACATTTATTATTAAGTATTTTTGTTTATAATAATTACGGTCCTGTTTATTTGTGTGTCAAATAAAAATCTTTCTGTTTTATTCTAACAGAACCGCGTAAGATATCCCTTTCCCCACAATATTTGTTCCTCGTTCACGTGTGTTCAATTTATAGGTTAGGCATGTAGTAACTCGATCTACAGACTTGATAGATCAAGATCAAGTAGGCGTCAGTAAAAAAATATTAAGAACAGACTTTGAAAATTATTATTTTGACTTGAAACGTCTGTAACTTTGGAAGACAAACTAAATCGTTAGCAATAAGGTTGTAGACCTTGAATGGGAACTTAATGTAGCAAGTCTAGGTATTGTTGAAACGAACAAAAAAAGAAATGAACGGATAGAGGGATAGAAGGAGACAGGAAGGGAGAGACGGGGGCAAGCAGGGGCAAACGGCGCGTAGATATTTAATTTGTTTAGCTAAGACTTCTGATTTGAGATTTGGAAAATTTTGTGATCAACAGCATACATTAATTTATAATTGTTAAGTCGGTGGTATGATTACTTTCAGTTTGTTAAACACGACAGCCATATCTCATGCGCTATTGAAGGAGCCTAAGATTATTTGGCTATTACGGTTTTTTACGAAACAGTGGCCCCGAGGTTTTCTCTTGATATTTTTCTCAGAAATTGTAACTTAACTAAGCAGAAAATTTTCGTTGAATCCACTGGTCGTTGCTTATGTTTTGTCTGATTTAAAATCAGCTGGCTCCTAAATGGGATTTCTCGGATTACTTTTGTGGCGATCAACGATTTGGCTTCTTCCGAATTTTTTAATTTAATTTCGGAATTAACCACTGAGTTTCTGATGCTTGTAGCGAAGCTGACCTTATAATTGACCTCACATAAATGAAGAGGTTATTCTGTCAGTATGTTTTTTTAGGGTTCTGTAAAAACTGATGACTGTATACACAATATACGAATTTTATTCGTTCATCGTTAATGTAATTTCTGTTTTAATTTTCCGTCATTGCTATTAAGGAATTTTTATTACATAAGGAAAATTTCTATCGATCTCTGCGTGTCTATCAGTCAATTGACTCAAAAACTACTCGTAGGTACTTGACCAAATTGACTGACAATCGCAGTTCTTTTTTACAAAATGTCACAGAGACAATATTTCTGTTAACTCCTTCATTCAAACGCAAGAAGCAAAGATCAATAAAACCATACAGACTATTACTTAATTCAGTATAACATGTTAAAACTAATGCCGAGAAGTCATCTTCTTTACAAATTCATCATCATGTCACCCCCTAGATGTCCACTGCTGGACACAGGCCTTCCCCAATTAACGCCAATACACTCAGAACTCCGCCAGTTCGCCTGAGGTAGTCAGTTAAATCAACTTCAGCTTGCTAATTCTTTCAGCTATATCGGTGACCTTCGTTCTTCGTCGGATCTCCTCATTACGAATCATATCCCTCAAAGAAACCCTAAGCTAACTAGTTATATAAACAAATTATTTTATTTATTTTCTTTTACAGCACTTAAAAACAATAAATATATATATACTATTAATAATTATATATATACGTAATAATTATATATATAATACTTATATATATACTAGCTGTTGCCTGCGACTCCGTCCGCGTGGACAACATCACATATTATTATGATTTTCCCGTAGGAATTGGATGTTTTTTGGGATAAAAACTCTAACCTTTATGTGTGCCAAGTTTCATCCCGATACGTCCAGTGGGCGGCTGGAAGAGACTGGATGAGAAGAACCGAGGATCGGGTTCAGTGGCGCGCCTTGGGAGAGGCCTATGTCCAGCAGTGGGCTCTTACGGGCTGATGATGATGATGATGACGTCAAGTGGTTGAAGCGTGATTGAGTAACAAACATCCAAATATTCAAACTTTCGCATTTATAATATTAGTAGGATCTATCTGTTTTACAGTCTAGTGATTGTGTGTGTGTGCGGGAAGGGGGGGATCACTGTGGGATGTGTGAGGGTGTGTGTGTGTATTTGTACACATCTAATAAATAAAATCGTAAACATCGCGTGTCTGTACATTGAAGATATTTGCAAAAAAAAAAATTGGGGGGTCTAAGGATAAGCAACAGAACACATTTCGATCATTTTTGAAATTTTTGTCTGTTTGTCTGTTTATCTGTTTGTCTGTTTGTCGGTTTGTCTGTGAGTTTGTGCACGCATCACTTAAAAACTACTGAACGGATTCTGATGGACTTCTCACAAAAATATGGGGCTTAACTTAACTTAACATTTAGTCTTTATTTCATTGCAATCGGCTAACTCAATCAAAAGTTATGGACATTTTTAGTTTTCAAATACATTAGTAGGTAAGGTTAGTATGCAATATATTGCATATAGTAGTAGTATTTCCGTACTATTCAGATTGCGATGAGTTTGGATTATATTTGGAGCTGCGAGTGGGAATTGTAGTGGGAGTGGGAGTGGGAGTGGGCGTGGGCGTGGGGAGGGGTGGGATTGAGAGCGGGAGCGGGAGCGGGAGCGAGAGCGGGAGCGGGAGCGGAACCGGAGCTGGACCGGAGCGGGTATGGTACCAGTGTAATTTGAGTGTTTGAAAATTCGCATAACTTTTGACTGAGTTACCCGATTACGATGAATTTGTGGTATACGTATGCAACAAAGTAATGTTGGTCGGAATTTGGACTGCGATGGATTAGTTACGAGGACTACATTTGGAGAGACGAGGGAAAGAGGTTTGAGGGGAGGGTTGAGGGGAGAGCTGAGGAGAGGGTTGAGAGGAGGGTTGAGGGGAGTGTTGAGGGAATGGTTGAGAGGAGTGTTGAGAGGAGGGTTGAGGGGAGGGTTGAGGATCTTGATCTGGACCTGGAACTGGAACTAGGCCTGGGCCTGAGCCTGGACTGGACCTGGACCCGGACCCGGACCCGGACCCGGACCCGGACCCGGACCCGGACCCGGACCCGGACCCGGACCCGGACCCGGACCCGGACCCGGACCCGGACCCGGACCCGGACACGGACCCGGACCCGGACCCGGACCCGGACCCGGACCCGGACCCGGACCCGGACCCGGACCCGGACCCGGACCCGGACCCGGACCCGGACCCGGACCCGGACCCGGACCCGGACCCGGACCCGGACCCGGACCCGGACCTGGACCTGGACCTGGATATGGACCTGGACCTGGTACTGGAACTGAACCTGGACCTATACCTGGACCTAGACCTGTACCTGGGCTTGGACCTGGACCTGGACCTGGACCTGGGCCTGGACCTGGACCTGGACCTGGACTTGGACCTGGACCTGGACCTGGACCTGGACCTGGACCTGGACCTGGACCTGGACCTGGACCTGGACCTGGACCTGGACCTGGACCTGGACCTGGACCTGGACCTGGACCTGGACCTGGACCTGGACCTGGACCTGGACCTGGACCTGGACCTGGACCTGGACCTGGACCTGGACCTGGACCTGGACCTGGACCTGGACCTGGACCTGGACCTGTACCTGGACCTGGACCTGGACCTGGACCTGGACCTGGACCTGGACCTGGACCTGGACCTGGACCTGGACCTGGACCTGGACCTGGACCTGGACCTGGACCTGGACCTGGACCTGGACCTGGACCTGGACCTGGACCTGGACCTGGACCTGGACCTGGACCTGGACCTGGACCTGGACCTGGACCTGGACCTGGACCTGGACCTGGACCTGGACCTGGACCTGGACCTGGACCTGGACCTGGACCTGGACCTGGACCTGGACCTGGACCTGGACCTGGACCTGGACCTGGACCTGGACCTGGACCTGGACCTGGACCTGGACCTGGACCTGGACCTGGACCTGGACCTGGACCTGGACCTGGACCTGGACCTGGACCTGGACCTGGACCTGGACCTGGACCTGGACCTGGACCTGGACCTGGACCTGGACCTGGACCTGGACCTGGACCTGGACCTGGACCTGGACCTGGACCTGGACCTGGACCTGGACCTGGACCTGGACCTGGACCTGGACCTGGACCTGGACCTGGACCTGGACCTGGACCTGGGCCTGGACTTGGACTTGGACCTGGATTTAAAGTCTGAGTGGAAGTGGGATAGGGAGTGGAAGTGGGAATGGGAGCGGATCCTGTAGTTCACGCGAGCGGAGCCGCGGGCACAGCTAGTATTATATATAATTTGATGTGATTAGATTACATACATTATTAATATCAGTATTCTATAATACGATCGTTATTATATAGTTACTCAGTATATTAGGTACACCTTGCCCTATGATTGTAAACGTTACTTTAATTAATCGACCTACGTTGATGTAGGTCCTATTACGTTTTAATTGTCGATGAAATTTCATACCTTAATAGATTAAATTGGTCCTTTGATCTTACTTGAGCCATTAAATCGTTGGAGAAAATAGTAAAGTAATAAATTAAATGAGGAAGTGTACGACGTAAGAAAACATTAATGAAGTAATTTATCTTGTCTCCGAGCAGAGAAGAATTAACGATATCTCGCTTTTACACTGTTCCAGCGAAAGACATTAGTGTGTTTTACGTGCAAGCGGTTTTCTTTTCTGTTTGTAGCAGTTTTACCTTTTAACATGTAACAAATGACAACGGTAGTGTGGGGAGAAACACAACTGTAGGCATGCTTTATACATAGTTGACAGTAAAACGATGCATTCGTATATTGATGGGCTTCGTAGTCGTGATTCTCTAAGAGAATTATTTAAGGAAATAAATATAATGACGGTGCCATGTCAATACATATTCGCTAACATTATGTTCGTTAGACAGAACCTTTCTTTACTCAGCTTAAATAATGAGAGGCATAATTTAAATCTTAGAAATAATAATAAAATTCAAATACATCATTCTAGATTGTCTAAGATCAATAATTCTTTTGTGGGGCTGTGCGTGCGTTACTACAATAAGGTTCCGAATGAAATTATTAACTTGTCTGAACAAAAATTCAAATCTTCTATAAAAGTTAATCTGTGCAAGAAAGCCTACTATAAGTTAGATGACTACTTAAATGATAAAAGTCCATGGAGTGCTTGATGGCTCAGCATAGGTAGACTTAATGATTGTAATGAATAAGATAAATCAAAGGTAGGGCCCTGTGCCGTTGGGTTTGTTGCCACTTCTTCCCCTCGGTTATACAGGTGGAAGTGGAGTAGTTTTAGGCAGAATTTGACTTCAAAAAGAGAATAATGTATTCCAATTTTGAAAATAAATATTTTGATTTTGATTTTGAATATTGTAGTGTAAGTTCGGAGCGGGATTCATATTAAAAAAAACTAGAGCGTCACGATATTGTACGGTCGACAAATTTAATCAAAAAACCAATTTTTATTCAAGTGCTTTGTCTCGTTTTTTTCACTAGTGAAAATATATGAACGATGCATTGTAAAAACTATCAATATGAGTTATATTTGTCTGTTATTTCTTTCTGAAAATCGACAGTGTGACAGATTGTGTTTGTTAATTAATTAATTTGTTACTTTTCCAGAACCGTAATTATATTGGTAAATAGTGATGATAATAAAAGCGACGAATATATACGAATCAGTACTACGTAACAGATACATCACTACCTAGTAAAACGAAAATATCTATGACTTTAATCACTTACTGTCAGACAAGACACGCAAAACTGTGTTTAAAGCGCTCGACTTAGTGTTGTTATTACTTCGTAGAAAGCGCGCGATGTGCAGGTGGCGTTCTGTCTGTCGCGCAGCGCGCTTAAATGTGTACAAGCCCATCGACTTTGAAGCGGAGGCCTGTCCTAGAAAAATACTGACCAAACTCAAAATCTAATTAAAGACCCAATTTTTATACAATTTCACCGTTGTTTCAAAAAGATCATTTTAATCTTTTAACAAAATTTTAAGATTTAAATGAAGACAATGGGCTGGATTCTAAACGAACAACGTTAAAATTTGACAGCACTAAAACTGTTGCTATCCTTGTCACACTGTATTATGAAGATAAAGGCGAAACCAATTTTAGAGCTGTCAAATTTTAAATGTGTGCTTTCAGAATCAGGCCCAGTAGGTATGTAGAGAATTCTGGCGCCGGGGTTCAGAGAAATAATAGAAGGAATGACTAGTGTAGAACTTGTTTACTCGATCTTTTTATTGTTACAACTGAAGGTACTACTGTCTTCTTCCTCACCTCCCGGCGTGTGGGGTTACTGCCTCAGAGCTGGTGGGCTCTCCTGCAGTGGCTTCAGCTGACATGATTTGCCATGGTTAGTCTGTGGTCTATGGTGACCCCCAGGTACTTCACCGTGATTGTCCATTTAATCTCGTGATCCTGGAGTCGTAGAGGTGGTGGCCTATCTCTGTATAGTCTTGTGATTAGGGCCTGTGTTTTACCCACGTTGATTGACAACCTAAACTTGGAGAGCTAGCTGGGGAGGGCGTCGAGTACTGGTTGCATCTTGGATGTCGCGTGGTGTGCTTTGTAGGACGAGCTGGTGTAAGCCGCGTCATCCGCGAACAGTGCCAGCTGGACATCTCCAGTTGTCGGAATGTCATCTGTGTAGTAGGCGTAACAGACGGGAGACAGACAGCTCCCCTGGGGTACTCCGGCGAGGATTGGGCGGTCCGTTGAAGTCTCCCTTTCCACAGCCACGTGGAACCGTCTGTAAGAGACCACCACGCGGACTATGCGGCGGGTCGTCGACTCAGCTGAAGGTGAGTACGTACAAAATTTACAAACAATTTTACTTAAATACTAATTTTAAGTGCTAGCGCGTGCTCTTCACAGCGGCTGAGTGGGCGTGGCCTGCGGAACGCGGTGTGGCGCGCAACTAGCAGGTCGTTCTCAGCTGCGTGCGGTCCGTCTCGGCGTCCGCAATATACACTTTATACAATATTAACAATTTAGCAGTCTAATTTTTATTTTTTATTTTATTTATTTAACAGTAATAAGAAAATACATGTCTTACATAACTCACACATAATAAACCTCTTGGGTTTGTCCTATGTGCGGTGAGGCCGCTCGGTCACAGCGGACCATGCTAACACTTGTTGTACATAATAAAGAGAGTTAAGTACATAACAGATGGCAAAATAAATGTATCTATGCAACCTTGAATTGTACTTATATAATAAACTATTCTTACTTGTTTTCCTTTACTGAAGGTAGTGTTTATACATTGGGTTCGATTCTGAAGGCACACATTTAAAATTTGACAGCGCTAAAATTGGTTTCGTCTTTATATTTGTAATACTGTGTGACAAGGATAGCAACAGTTTTAGTGCTGTCAAATTTAAACATTGTGCCTTCAGAATCGAGCTCATTATATGATTATTATCTATGAACATAATTTAATATCTATGAATATATATAAGTATATTCGTATAATTATCATTTGTACATCGGCCAAGCCGTCGTACTGGCTAACACAATATTTTCTTAAGAATGCGAAGTTAATAAACTACAATATATACTTAGTAGCTACTCAAATAAATATCCTTCATGCATTTTTTTTATCTCTATCCTTAAACTGTTCTTTACAAAAATATTCGAGACTTCTAAGTACTTACTTAGTTACATACTTGCCAAAAATATATAACACCCCATAAATACTAGAGCGGCACGTTAACTGGTCCAAATCTAATAAAAGTGCCTACCCGAAGGCTTTCATGATATTTTTCCTGAGATAAAGTGAGGCAGGCTCGGTCAGAACGTTTTTATTTTGATCACGGTCGATGGATGAGGTACGATGTTTTTCTGAGAGGCAAGAAATGGTATACGAGTTACATCATTTCATACATAGGCATACATCGTAAATACATATGGATTACTTGGTTTTCGCTGTTTATTGTAAGTGTAGGAACTGGATTCATATTACAGTTGATTATTTTTAAGATCGACTCCTACCACCATTGCCTTTTCCATGACATCTGGTTTATATATTAATGGTATATTCACATGACAAATAATAATAATAATATTCATTTAATTCAGATATTATGCCGCGTGGTTCCCGGCTTAGAATAGGGCCACCCCTATCTTTCCCGTGGGTGTCGTCAAGGCGACTAAGGGATTGCACCAGGGACGGGCAGCAGCGTTCTCCTGTGTGTGTATGTTAAGATCATTACTGCGATCACCAATCCGCCTGCCAAGCGTGGTGATTATGGTAAATCCCCCAATGGACAACTTACCAAAAGTGGTACTCTATTGGGGAGGTCTATGTCCAGCAGTGGACGTATTTAGGCTGATGATGAATTCAGATAAAAAAATCCATATAAAAATAATAACAATAAATTTTAAATTTAGTACAAAATTGCTAAACTTACAATAAAATGTAATTAAATAAAATACTAACATATAAATTAAAGTAGATGAATTGATGGACTGACTTATAGGTATAAGTCAGTCCATCAATTCATCACGGTTCTCATCGCGCTGCACGGACAGCCAGTATCCAAGGATAGGACGTTCAGGCACTCGCACATTGTCAGGAGGCTCTCATGTTTGGATTACGGAGCCGGTCAGAAAAGGAGGCAGTATGAGATCTAATGATCGACAAAGTAAATCAAGTTTTTAAAACCAGCAATAATTAAACGTTTCAATCTTTTTTCGAGCCCATTTATTTAAGTATGTCTATCCGTTATCTAGTAACCATACCACAGGCTCTGCCTAGTTTGGGACTGGATAATTGGTGTGAATGTCTGACATATTTTATTATTATTTATTTATTTATTTTTATTTTATTTATTTTCAAAAAAATCAACAGCACTTTAAAACCAGTATTATACACTAATGTATCGGTCTTACTGCCAATAACGAATCTACAATATACATATATGCAACTTACTATTTGCAATAAGGGGCTAACTTCGCAGATTACTGCGCGGAGACGTTAATGAGGCGGTTACAGACGTTTTTAACTTTTGTGCCTAATTTAACAATATTGACTATATAAATTCCATTTGGTCTACTTTTATTGCACTCCTTTTGACTAATAACACTATTTTGATAAATAACTAAAGATAAAGACGCGCGCCACCAGCTGGCGTTCCACGCAGCAGCGCGAGTATGGTCGCCATTCACGTGAGGTGTGGGTCGCTCGATCAGTCTCAGCATAATCAACAAAGATGTATGAATGACCTAAAAAGTATAAGATAAAGTAAATTAATTCTATTTCATCATCAGGTTATTTTTGTCTCCACTGCAGGAGCACGACCCTCTCTCATCTGCCGGAGACAGACGGAGGATTTGGCCTACACTCCCCGCGCTGGCCAGATGGGTTGGGGAGGCCTGACTGATGTTTTATAATGTATGTGTTCTATTTAGTGTATTTCTAATATACAGAAAGAACAGTATGCTTATTGCTGTCGTTTATCAGAAGAAGCACTAATTGGTTCTAGAGTAAAATTTTATTATATTACTATATACATTGGGCTCGATTCTGAAGGCACAATGTTAAAATTTTACACTAAAACTGTTGCTTTCCTTGTCACACAGTATTATGAAGATAAAGACGAAACCAATTTTAGCGCTGTCAAATGTTAAATGTGTGCCTTCAGAATCGGACCCATTATTTATGCATTTTAGAAATAAGAAAATTACGTATAATATATTATGTTCTTAGTTTTTTTTATTTTAATGTAAAAGAAAATCTCTTATCAAAGTAAAATACACAGAAAAACGACAATAAACAAATGATAAAATGCACATGATGTTCGTCAATGACAAGTGTCAAATTGTCAAAATAGCTTAAAATAGAGTTTGAATGACAGTTGTTTTTTTAAATAATTGTTGCCATAATGTTATCAAATTCAAATCAAAATTATAGTCTACCACTTCTAGTCATATATATGAGTAGTACATTTCTATTTCCGCTTGCAACGTGAACGTCGCCGGGGGCGCGGGCACCGCCGTCGCCTCATCCGGGACATGCTGTCTCTGGAGCTGGTTGGCGACTTGTGACGTTCGCTCCACGTTTGAAGTGTTATTGGTATAATCGTATATATCGTCAATTAAGCAAGGTCTATCACGAAGTTGATTGTTCTTTATTAGCAATGTATCGGCGCACGTATCTTGTTTGAGAATGTGTGTTCTGTTTCTGCAGTATTCCCACCATTTTCAGTTTTAACTAGTAAGAGCGACGTTCTGGTGCTAGTGTTTGTATCTTGGCCTTGATCCATAGCCCATTGTCTAGTGATCTAGTACCTCGATCGTAATAATATTAAGACTTTCTCGTATTATTTATATGCTTGTACCTAACTGCATTCGGTTCAGCTGTTTCAGGCGCGAGCAATTTATTTGTCGCGTGAAGTCTTATTGTAAGTCTTCTGCCCATTAGTAGCCGAGTCAGGGAAAATTCTTCACCCGATATTGGTGTATTCCTGAAGTTTAATATGGCCAGTTGGCAACTAGCGCCCTACTCGCTTGCTTTTGTAATCAGCCTCTTGGCCATTTGGACATTTCTTTCCGCTAAGTAATTAGACATAGGGTACAAAGGAAAGCTAGTCACGTGATCAAATTCTCATTGTTGTGCAAAGTTTTTAAACTTTGTGAAGAAAACAACGTAGTTGATATCTGGTATCAGTTTCTCCGGTAGGTATATCTTGCAAAAATGTTTTTCATGTGCGTAATCACCATTAGGATAGTCAGGGCTAGTAAGGGTGCTTGCTACCTCTATGTACTTGGAGTGGTAATCCGCTATGAGAAGGTAATGTTTTCTGTCTATGTCGAATATGTCAGCGGCTAGCACCTGCCAGGCTGAATTGGTCATTGTTAACTTTCTCTGGTTCATATTTAGTTTTCATGCGCTGTTATACATTTTCAATGTGATGATACCGATTTCCTGAATTATTAGAACAGTGGAGATAAATGGAAAAGTATCCCCCCTAGTAGAAAAGAGTGGGACAGACCAGTAGGGATATTTTATTTATTTTATAACATACAGTTGAGTCAGTATAATTTTGGTAATTGAGGAATCAAATTAGCCCTTAGACATCCACTCCTGGACATAAGCATTCCCCAATGAACGCCACCACACATGGTCTTCCGCCCTCCGCATCCAGCTGCTTCCGGCCACCTTATTCAGGTCAACCGCCTTATTAAGGAATCAAAATTCCGTTACAAATATTGGAACATTTTACTGTTCAAAGACTTATTAAAATCTAAACCCTTTGCGAGTATATAAGACAATTCAAACACTCCATTGGGTCAGTTAGCCTGTGAGCTCTTTGTTTTGAAGCAAAGCGGATAGAGAGGATGCCTGGGGCTGAAACAATGAAGTTTGTGTATAGGCTTAGTGAGTGAGGAACTTTGTAAATATTTTATGTGGGGACTGTGTTGACTCGAAACTTTTGACTTAGGACTAAATCGTTCTTGTGAAGCACGCGTCACGCAAGTCGTGGTAGTAGGGTGTCATGTCAGCCCTTACACGTCCACTGCTGGACATAGGCCTTCCCCAATGAACGCCACCTCACCCGGTCCTCCGCCCTCCGCATCCAGCTGCTTCCGGCCACCTTCTTTAGGTCGTAGTGACAGTAGGATGTGCTATCAGTAAATTAGCTGTGCCACTGCTATGCAAAGACTATCCCTCTCTTTTTCCACTTCTCCTTTCACTTTTCTGTGGTCAGTCTTGAAGGGAACCATTATTTTGTCCCTTCACCTTCGCTCTGGTCTTCCGCGACTGTGGCATGGCTACCATCGGCTTTCTCTCTGATACGACACACGTGGCTTTCCCAGTCCTATCACAGCCCACCGGCGTTGATACCCACGTCTGCTATGGGAGTTCTGAAGTGCAGTGTCCTGTTTTTGATGCGGTATGTCCGTTTTGTGTTCAGTATGCTGCGTTGGAGAACCTTGACCTTGGATTCCTAAACATTTGCCAGTGAATATATCTGGTCACCATAAATAATCATGGGCAGTAGAATGGGTCGATCCTATTCACTTTCAATAAATTACAATTATAAGAAATCCTTATGCTTATTGACAGCATCTAGGAGCAACATCATCAGCATCAGCTGATATTCTTAGATAGAAGTAGGTATTTCCAAAAGTAGAAGCAATACCCATAGAGAAATGCCTATGGGCATAATTTTATTTTATTTATTTAACTCTTTATTGCACACACACAGATAAAATAAAAAATAATACATTAAAAGAAACACAAGTACAAAGGGCGAACTTATCTCTGAGAGAGATTTCTTCCAGCAGACCCGCGAGAGAGATATTTGAAATAATAAAGGCAGACATAGTGTGTACGTAAATAAAAAAAAAACATATACATACATACACTAATATAAACTATATACCCACTTAAATAGATTATAAACTACACGGTAAATATATATAAATATAATATATATTATTAAATAATAATAATAATAATACTATACAAATATTCATAAAATACATATAAGATATGGATTCCAAACCTAACTTAGTGATAGATAGTGTTCTTTAACACGGTTTTTGAAAATAAAAATGGATTTACTATTACGGATGTCTGGTGGTAGCGAGTTCCACAATCGAGCCGCTTGCACAGAAAATGAAAAACTGTAAAAATCGGTGGTATGGGAAGGGAGTTTCAAAAGTGAGCTAATGTGGGATCGAGATAGTTGAGCAGGAGACCGCAAGAAGCTGAAACGCTCACGAAGGTAGGAAGGAGAAGATGGATTTCTGAGTAATTTGAATAAAAGAAAAAGGATATGAGTATCCCTGCGATAACGGATAGGGAGCCACTTGAGTTTAGACCTGAATTGTGATATGTGATCATACTTACGAAGTCCGAAAAATACTATACTTAGTTACGAATGTAGGATATTTTATTTTGTACCTTCCTGATACAAATAATTTTCCGAACATTATACGCGTACCTAATTGTCAATTTATTATCAACAAAACACATGAAAAAAAATATATTTGTAGGAACGTATTTTCCTTCCTCATTATAACTGGGTTTACGGTATTTTGATAGAACAATAACAGCTAATTATAATTAATGTATGGTATATAATCTTTCTATTTCGCGGTGGCGTTACTTAAAAACGTCGTACAAGGCGACTAAGGGAATAATACATTATAAAACATCAATCAGGCCTCCCCAACCCGTCTGGCCAGCGCGGGGAGTGTAGACCAAATCCTCCGTCTGTCTCCGGCAGATGAGAGAGGGTTGTGCTCCTGCAGTGGAGACAAAAATAACCTGATGATGAGGATGTTACTTAAAACCTAATTTTTTTTTACAAATGTGACTAATATGAATGCTATGGTATCAGATAGAGTCACTTCATCATCATTAGCCTACTATATTGTTAGCGGCTGGCTAAAGCCGGGCTGCCCTCTGACCAGTGGTGACGTCATAGTTAGAGGAGCACGTGGCGAAGTGCACCGGCACCCAGCGCGGTAACGCGACGAACTTGTGATGAGTGTTGATGACACATGCACTTGTCTAATCACCCAACAGTTCCATTAAAACTGATTTTGAGACTGTGCGAAATATTATAGACATTACTTATGAACATTATTTTATTTTATTCCTAACAATATACGTCCACTGCTAAACGTAAGCCTCCCCAAATTAATACCTCTTTTGGTAGGCTCTCCATTGGGGGATTTGCCGTAATCACCACGCTTGGCAGACGGATTGGTGATCGCAGTAATGATCTTAATATAAACAGGAGAACGCTGCTGCCCATCCCTGGTGCAATCCCTTAGTCGCGACGACGACACCGATGGGGAGATTTGGGGTGGTCGTATTCTAAGCCGGGAACCACACGGCATGGCGTCACTTAGTTTAGTCCATTAGTTATTACTTACCTTTGCACATTTTTATTTACTTCCTATTTCCTTATACATATTATAAATTTACACTATTCCTTAATGGTATCCTGTAACTAGTAATGGGTACATAATGGAAAATTAACAAGCTATACTTATTATTTCAGTTATCACTAGCTGTTGCCCGCGACTTCGTCCGCGTGGACAACTTAACATCACAAATTATTATGTATTTCTCGTAGGAATTGGATGTTTTTCGGAATAAAAACTATCCTATATCATATTTCAGGACCTAACCTATATGTGTGCCAAGTTTCATCACGATCCGTCTAATGGTTGAAGCGTGATTGAGTAACAAACATCCAAACATCCGAATATCCAAACATCCAAATATCCAAACTTTCGCACTTGTAATATTAGTTGGATTTCTCAGAAATACTATTATTGTTAAAGTTAGGTACAATCATAAAAAGAAAGCGGATCAGTGGTTCTCAACAATTAATATTAGATTACCTTACTTACCCCAATCTCCAAGAAATCTTAAAATGTAAATCTACTTACAACTATTATAATCATTTACTATAACTAGACAATTATTTATAAGTATTTTATCTTGAAATATAAATTTATCAGTCCTTTAAACCGAAACTGAAGAAGTGACATTCTCTAGCAAACTTTCTGTAATTTCGATGATTTTAATTAAAGGAAATTTACTCGTATAGTAATTGTTGAATGTGTAATTGTTTATGTTTTTAATATAATTTTAAATTGTTTATTATTATATACTGAAATTTAAAAAAATAATGGCTTGTAATCAAATGATTATATTATAATAATCAATCATTATTTCTTTTACATGTGCATAAGTAGTTAAAGTATTTCAGTTATTATAATAGTTTAAAAAAAACTGTAAAAATAATTAAATAATAAATAAATGTTACATAATATATACATACTTATCTATGCCCAAACTAGGATTTTCTCCTGTACGATGTAAATTTTACAAGGATGGCACCATTTACAAATATAACGTGCAGACCGGGACCAACTTGTATAAGTACAAAGTTGTCTATTGACCAACCCACTAGGCCCACGAGGTATAAATAATTGACTATGTTATAGACCTATCAAAACAAAAGAAACAAAATCTAGGAAAATAACAAAAAATATCATCTATACATATAATAAAAGAGTAGAAAAAACAAAAGAAAAGCGAATCTGTACATTGAAGTTAAAAAAAAAATTTCACTGCCCGGACGTTACTGTAGACCAGTAGAGTCCAAAAATATAATTAAAAAATTTCTTATCTGTCTGTATGTATGTATGTATGTATGTACGGGCTAATCTTGGAAACTGCTGAACAGAATTTGACAGCGTTTTCACTGTTTAATAGCTTTGAGTTCGGGCCTCATACTGGTATAAGTCATATCTCAATAAATTGTCAGGATGCTGATATACAAGTTGACCTCTCATTTCATATCATTTGTATGAAAGTATAGTTCAACATTACTGGTCGTTGCAAGAACTTGACAGAAAGTGACAGAGATGTTTTAATGCTCATTTATAGATTTATTTTAGCTGATGTATTTCCACAAGTCTCGATACAAAAAGTTCGCTATTCGATAATTAGTGGCCCTGTATTAGACCGGTGATCGTCGACAATGTCAATATCGAAGCTGTTCAGGAGTACGTCTGCCTAGGACATACAATATAGTTGGGTAGGATCAATTTCAAAAGCTGACAGAAGAATCCAGTTAGGGTGGGCAGTATTCGGAAAACTGCGTCAAGTCTTTACGTCACCTATTCCACAATGTATAAAGACAAAAATCTTTAATCGGCGCGTCCTGCCTGTCATCATTACAGCGCGGAGACGTGGACACTGATGGTGGGCCTGATCCACAAGATTCAAGTGGTTCTGCGTGCTATAGAGAGGGCAATGCTCGGGGTCTCTATGAGGGATATGATTCGTAATGAGGATATCCGATGAATAACGAAGGTGACCGATATAGCCGAAAGAATTAGTAAGCTGAAATGGCAGGTCACATCTGTCGTAGTACCGAACGGCCGTTGGGGCAGATGGGTTCTAGAGTGGGACGCGACGTCCCACGCGCAGGGTGGGACGCCCTGCCGCCAGGTGTATGGACGACCTGAAGATGGTGGCCGGAAGCGGCTGGATCTGTAGGGCGTTGTGGCATTCATTGGGGAAGGCATGTCCAGCAGTTTGACAGACATTTTGTTGTACAGTTAATTGGATATGCAACATAGGAAGGGAATAGGAAGGGAAGGAAGTCGGATGGAAAAGAATAGAGGGATTAGGGTAAGAGAGGAAAGATGAGGGGGCAGTAGTAAATAAAGGGTGTAGGAAGGGGTGGGTTAAGGGAAGGGGGAGAGGAAGGAGTAGGGAGAGGGAAGGGGTGGGGGAAAGGGTTTTCAACGTAGTGGGAAGGGGATGGAGAAGGAAAGAAAGAAAGGGTATGGAAAGGACAAATTGGAGGACAAAGGGGGGGAAGGAAATATCAACTAATTTGCACAATATTAAAATATAAAAAAAAATATTGATTATATGATAATCTTTTAATTCATGATAAATGTAAATGTCAACTTTATTTTAAAAAAAGCGGCCAAGTGCGAGTCGGACTCGCCCATGAAGTGTTCCGTAGCAGCAAGTAACATAATATAAAAGTTATTGTTGTTCGTTGTAACTTTGATCGATGTTTTAATAATAGTATTGTGGTTTACGATTTATGACGTATTAAAAAAAACTACTTACTAGATCTCTTTCAAACCAATTTTCGGTGGAAGTTTGCATGGCAATGTACATCATATATTTTTTTTAGTTTTATCATTCTCTTACAGGGGGGGGGGGGACACATTTTACCACTTTGGAAGTGTCTCTCGCGCAAACTATTCAGTTTAGAAAAAAATGATATTAGAAACCTGAATATCATTTTTGAAGACCTATCCACACGTATGGGTTTGATGAAAAAAAAAATTTGAGTTTCAGTTCTAAGTATGGGGAACCCCCAAAAATTTTTTTTTTCCTTTTTTAGTGTGAAAATCTTAATGCGGTTCACAGAATACATCCACTTACCAAGTTTCAATAGTAAGTTCTTATAGTTTCGTAATAAAGTGGCTGTGACCTACGGACGGACAGACAGACAGACATGACGAATCCATAAGGGTTCCGTTTTTTGCCATTATATTTGTGAAATACGGAAACCTAAAAAACTGTGGTCCAACGGGCGAAACCGCCGCCGGAACGCTAATTTATACCCGACTTCAAAAAAGGAGGTTCTCAATTGGATAGTATGTTTTTTTATGTATATTAATATTTTTAATGCATAACCAGATTAATAGATTTCTTTTAGGATTTAGTAACACGTAATACATAAGAATGTGTAATGTTAAGTTGTCCACGCGGACGAAGTCGCGGGCAACAGCTAGTTTATTAAATAAAAATAAAGTTTTCGGCATACTATACTAACTTCCTTGGTGATCTGATCTATTATTAAATACTTACTCCTACAACTCGTCACAGTAACGTCATTTTTAACTGTATATATTGGATTGGAACTGTAGGAATCACTGGATTTAGGTTACCATTAAACTCAGGGTATTGTTTGTTTGTTTGTTTATTTTGTTTGTTTATTTGTTGTGAAACTACATTTGATACTCGTTATGCTTGATGCTTTCCTTTGTCAGCAGTTCTGTTGCTTTTCTGCTAAACCTCGTATGAAATTAATATATAATAACCTACTAAAGTATCTAAACAGTCGTAGATTTTTTAAACTATAATAGGGACCTGAACCACTATAGGTACTTACTTAAAACAAGTATAGAAAAAAAAACATTTAATTGTTCTGTATTGACTTTTCTTTGCCTAATTCCCATAGTACAGGAGAAAATCCTAGTAAATGTATGTATGTTATGTTATAAATATATGTACTGTTATTAAATATTAATTTCACTTATTTATTGTAAATTGTTTTCTAGTAAACACTCTACCTATTTTGTTGGATTGTTAAGCAAAGATTTCCTTTTAAAAAACTTCAGGTAACGTACAAGGCACTCTTTTAGTACCTGCAGATATAGTAAATTATATTCTGAAAAGGCTCTGATGTTAAGTAACATTCTCAGAAAACCAAAACTTTAAATGTTTTTCGAATTTACGAAAAAGAAATTATGTCAAGGAACTTTTTTCTTCCATTATTTATTAAGACATAGTATGACCGATGTCATAACAAAATATGGCAAACGATATTATCGATCGGCTGAGTATATACAATATTTAGTTCGAAATGGAAGTAAGTATATTGAATTGACCTCGAGTATATTATTTTTACTCTAGTTGTTATAAATGACGGTCAATTTTAGCCTCGAAACGGTAATTACCTTTAGGTTAGGCACCACTGGATTTAGGTGGAGTTACCATTAAGCTCAGGGTATTGTGAAACTACATTTGATACTCGTTAGGCTTGATGCTTTACCTACGTCAGCAGCAGTTATGCTGCTTTTCTGCATAATCTCGTATGAAATTAATATTACAACCAGGAATCGGAACTATGTAATGTTAATATGGATTTTACGTTTTTTTTTCTTTCTAGATTTATTTCAAAATTTGTTGCTACTTGAACAATTCCAAGCATTTTGTACTCTTTATAACTGCAGCCTGTGGACTGCACTTATAAAGAGTACTGGAGTTCTATAACAATTTTGGGTTTCAGTGCTCTTCCTGATTTGGACGGATTAGGCCGCCATTAAAAACCCTGTCCGTTTCATACATCGGTTTCTATAATCCGTCTGGTTACGAAGACCACTGAGTTCTATAACAATTTTGTATTTCAGTGTTCTTCCTGATTTGGACGGATTAGACCGCCATTAAAAACTCTGTCCGTTTCATACATCGGTTTTTTACTACTGTTGCGCCAGCCTAGTGCAGTGCGTCGGAGATGTTCGTGGATGCACACGTGGATGGTTTTGTGGCCGTCATTCATCAGCGGTGTGCCGCCCAGGGTGTGCGCCAGCTGCAAGAGCCTCCTGGCCGTGTGGCCAGGCATTGGCTGAAGGTGCACACAGAGTTGGCCATTTATACAGACACCTGATTGATATCCATCCCTTTACGATTCTTTATGATAATTTAATACTAACACTTGTTTAAGGATGACATTATGGACAATTATGAGTCTGAAATAAAAAAAAAATATTTTTATTTATATATCTATATTATTATCTTATATTAATATATATTTTTAATTATATAGATATCGTATTGATCATTCATTTATGCTCTAAACTCATACAGTAATATTAACAATCTACAATTCCCGGATTTAAATTCGTTGTAAAAGTGAAGTAGGTGAAAAAAGTGAAGGAACTTTGTATTCAAGCCGAGTCACAGGTTTGGCGTTAGACGATTACAGGTTACGATAGTTATTAATGTTGGCAACACCAACATTAATATTAATTTTTAATGGCAACACCAAAATAGTAGATGTCAAATTTTTACTACTAAGTTCGCCCCGTTCGTCGCTCTCTCTGTACCGACAAGTGCTCAATAAAAGTTTTGATATACAATTTTGCAATTATTAATTAAAGACAACAGTACACTCAACAATCAAAAATCCCGTAAAAAGGAATTTCAATATTAATCCACCGTGACATATTTTCGTCGCAAATAGGTACACTGTCTACCTAACTCCGATCAATCAGGGACAGGGATAACTATCGATGAAACATATTTTATTTATTTTGATTTTATTTTAGGTTTATATTTAGGTATATCTAACAAAATAGACTTAAGCGATGATGGATTGTTTATAACATGTCTGGCCCAACACGAAGTTTTCTCTATCGCTAGTAGGATGGCAGCTTTACCATTTTGATATGTTTTTTAACCGTTTATTGTTTGTTATGATTTGTTTGTTTTGATAGAGTAAAAAGGCTTGAAAGGTTATTATGCTTATGTGGTTTAATATAGTCAGACAATTTGCTCCTCTAAATAGAAAATCTTGTGTAAACAAATTTTGTAAACCATTTACAGTCTAGTACGCTCTCTATATTGAGCGCTTTTAATGCCAAATGAGAAATTACTTTCCACGTGTCCCAAGTTGGGGAAAAAATTCACACTATATCTTGGGGCTCCTGACTGTATTAAATATTGCTAAAGAGATGTTTTGTGTGTTGATTTCTAACTCGTTAATAAGGAAAACTTATTGTAAATGTTGTTAAAAGGAAGTAATATAAAATTTATTAGGAGGAGTGCGGTTTCGATTAAAAGCTATAAATAATGGCAACGAGTAAATAAGATTCCAGTTGAGTTGAAGTTTTATTCAAATCAGTTTGATACGACAGTAAGTTAAATAAAACTAAATATTTATTACTTATTTGCTTATTAAGCAACTATTTACCATTTAAGTTCCCAAATTAGCGAACCCACCTTTTTCTCTGGATTAATATTTTAACCGACTTCAAAATAAGGAGGAGGTTCTTATTCGACTGTATGTTTTTTTTGTATGTTTATTACGCTATTACTGGGCCAATTATATGTATTGATTTTAATGATTCTTTTTTTATACACGAAGGTTGTCTGCAAGAAATTGCTAAAAGCTATAAGACCACCAAAATTGTATTCTTAACTTTAAAAATTGTAACTGTATTTGTTTGTGCAATAAAGTGTATTGTATTGTATATTTCATTCCAGATTCATAGTCCTATGAAAACCAACGCTATTTACGTCTCGGTAACATATACATGAAAGGGTCACCAGCAGCAAAAACAGGTTTGTATTACCATGTAAACTTTGCAGTCCACTTAGGAACACCATCTATTGTGTATTTTGTTTTCGAGACGCAAATGCGTTTGTTTTCATAGGACTATTAATCTGGAATGAAATATAAGTTAATATTTTGTTTAATTTTTTGATTGCTGAAGTAATAAAAGGAAAATAAAACAGCTGGAATTTTAGATAGATACTTATTCCTCATCGAAAAAATAATATTCAGAAGAGTATGAATAAGTTATATTAAATTGGAAACGTTAATGATAACGTGAAGTAAAAAGTCTACAATATTTTTGTCCAATTTAAACAAAGGTAAAAAGTTTTAATTGGGCGCGGCACCCGAATTTTAACCTTCGTAAATTTGCTAATAATTATTTGCCGTGTGGTTCCCGGCTTGGAATAGGGCCACCCCTATCCTTCCCGTGGGTGTCGTCAAGGCGACTAAGGGACTGCACCGATTGCAGCGTTCTCCTGTGTGTGCATGTTAAGACCATTACTGCGATCTCCAATCCGCCTGCCAAGCGTGGTGATTATGACAAATCCACAACGACAATTACAAAATGACAACTTACTAAAAGTGGTATTCTATTGGGGAGGCGTATGTCGTATTTAGGCTGATGATTGATGATGATGAATTTAATATTGAAGAAAATAAACTCTTCACAAAGGTGTTTCAAGTCACGTCAAAATGTATATTACACGTTGAGGAAACGTATAGATGAGGAAATATTTTAATGCATTAACAATTTCAGGAAACAATGAGAGTACAAAATACGATGTTTCTTTGTCTGTTTGGATTCATCAAAGCCGCTACATACGGCGATCTAATCAAGGATGAGTGGGAAGCTTTTAAGGTAAGCAAACCTTTGATACGGGGGACTGAAAACCGCTTACTGAATATTTAAATTTAAACCATTATCATCAAAGTCGACGTTTGGGATGATAGACATTTGAAATTCATAAAATCGGCTTTGCTTAACATATGATATACGGGTGGGTCATATATAGGGCCACCCTCAATAGATCTGCGATCACCAATCCGCCTGCCAAGAGTGGTGATTACGGCAAATCCTGCAATGGACAGCCCACCACAAGTGGAATTCTATTGGGGCTGCTTAGATACCTATGTTAAAGGTATTTAAGCAGGCTACCTTAGATACCTATATAGGCTGCTTAGATACCTATATAGGTAGTCTGGAAGAAATCGCTTAAAGCGATAAGACCTCCTAAATTGTACTATTTGTAACTTTTATAACGTGTAACTGTATTTGTTTGTGCAATAAAGCGTATTGTATTGTATGTTTAGCAGTCGACGTATTTCGGCTCAGTAGCACGCCAAAGGGCCCTATCACACGCAGACGCATGCAATCGTGCGCGGCTGACCGCTCGCCGCGCCGATGCATCTCGAATCGCGTCTCGATGCGGGCGCTATCTCATACAAAACAATGAATTTGTACAGAAGTGCAGCTCGGCGCGCTTCAGTGGAGTTTAACCCTTACACTGCTTACACAGCCGCAGATTAACTAATAGTACACAGAAGGCGCACACCCTAAAAATGATTGTTCAATGTAAAAAAAAATGGAGTCCTACGCGCACACCAAAAAGTCTATGTTACGTTGAACCGCAAAATCACGCACACATTGATATTCGACCTATGCTGTCGAATTATGACGCGGTGAATGTGGGACTTTACATAAGTGCGTAACAGCGCTCTCGCGAGCCTGACCTATTGGCCCCGGCAATCGGGGCCGCGCCGCGTAATATATTTTTATACCTAAAGTGCGTAATGTGACAGGCCTGACACAGCTACTTATCAGTTGCTAATTTCCTTTAGATTTTACGTTTTGTCGATATTCTATGTAGTTTATCGGTATAAGATTCGTGTCAACAATAAAATGTTCCCATCAATAAGTATATGTGTTTTGTATTCTTATAGTTTCGTTTCAACAAACAATTTGAAGACGAATTTGAGGACCGGAATCGTATGGATATTTTCGCAAAAAACAGACATGAAATAGCTGAACACAATGAACTATATGAAGCGGGAGTCGAATCATATGCTATGGCTATCAACGAGTTTGCAGACATGACGCACGAGGAATTCCATAGCACCCTGACTATGCATGGATTCAATTTGACAGAGTGAGAAAATTATTAAGCATATCAACTGTTTAGTCTTGATCTTGTTAAAAAAATTATATTTAACACTAGCTGTGCCCACGGCTCCGCTCGCGTGGACTATTCACTCTCAATCCGACTTCGATTACAAATATTCCGACGCACACGCAAATTTACTTTATCTCAGGTTCTAAGGGAACATACCCAAACTACGTGACATATTGTAAAAAAAAATTTAGCCCCCTCCCTCGGTGACCACCCGTAGTATATGCCAAGACCCCCCTCCCCCTCTAGTTTTCACGTAGTAATGCATAAATATGTTTTTAAACCAATTTTTGGAAACAGAAAGTGAAAAGAAAAAAAAAACAGATGCACCGCTACTAACGCCTGAAGCAAACACAACGCCCCATGCTTATGAATATTATTATTATAGGGCCGATTTAGATGAAGAGGAAGGAGTGAGTTTCATCCCTCCACCTGGAGTGAGATACTATCCATCCTATATCGACTGGCGTAAGAAAGGAGCCGTGACTAAGGTCAAGAATCAACTTCTATGCGGCGCTTGTTGGGCTTTTAGTGCTGTAAGTATTACAATTTACTAGCTGTTGCCCGCGACTTCGCCCGCGTGGACAACTTAACATTGCACATTATTAAATAATTTTCCGTAGGAATGAGATGTTTTTTCGGGATAAAAACTATCCTGTGTCCTATTCCAGGACCTGGCCTTTAGCCTAGCCTATAGCCAAGTTTCATCGCGATCCTTCGAGTGGTTGAAGCGTGATTGAACAACAAACATCCAAATACCCAATCATCCACATATCCAAGTTTACGCATTTATAATACTATTAAGAAGGTTTAATGCCTCGCTGTTAGTGTCTTGTTTCACACCCTGTAAGGTTGGCTGGAAGAAATCTCTTTTAGAGATAAGCTCGCCTTTGTACACAAAATTTGTAACTGTATTAAATTTGTGCAATAAAGAATATATAAAGAATATATTAATAATTTAAAGTAACTGTATACTAGACAGGTGCTCTCGAAGCGCAGCACTACCGAAAGACTCGCCGCCTAGTATCCTTATCTGAACAAAACCTTATTGATTGCTCGTCGGCATACGGAAACAAGGGCTGTGCCGGTGGCTTACCAAGTAGTGCATTCAAATACATAAAAGCCAATAAGGGTGTCGATACTGAAAAAAGTTACCCTTACAGGGCCAACCAAGGAAGATGCAGGTTAGTGTTTATTTTAAACGTTTTAATCAATCGGAATGGTCATTCTACCTACCTTTCTCTTCCTGCTACTTAAGCAATATGCTGAGCTGGGGCCTGAATGCTGCTGCAGCATACATACTGTGTCTTCTACGGTGTTGCCACACTGTACTGTTGCCCTCTCCCCTACAGGTCGGTCGCACGCCTTGGTTCTACTCCGGTTTGTCGGGTAAATTCCTCGCGTTGTTTCTGCTCCTCGTGCAAACGAATGTACGATAATATTAAATTATCGTCCGACAAGCCGTGTGACGTGATCCCGGCGTGTGCACCCGACTCTTAGTTGTATATTATTTTTGTTTATGTGTAATGTTGCACTGTATGTGTTTTATTGCAGCCAATAAATAAATATTCTATTCTATTCTATTCTACTTATTATTTCCTAGCTGATACCCGCGACTTCGTCCGCGTGGACAACTTAACATCACAAATTATTATGTGTTTACCATAGGAATAAGATGTTTTTCGGCATAAAAACTATCCTATGTCCTATTCCAGGACCTAACCTATATGTGCCAAGTTTCGTCCCGATCCGTCCAGTGGTCGAAGCGTGAGTAACAAACATCCAAGCTTTCGCATTTATGATATTACATCATCATCATCATCAGGTTATTTTTGTCTCCACTGCAGGAGCACAACCCTCTCTTATCTGCCGGAGACAGACGGAGGAGTTCATATTGTCCCGTTCAAGAAAAGTTACAACCATTAAGTATATATTTGTGAGTTTTTTTAAGTAATTTATCTCAAACGCTGGAGAGAGGGGGCGCCACTATCAAGTTTCTGCCCCTCCTTGAGCTGTAAGCGATATAATGCTATTCTTATCCTCTACCATCTGATTTTAACCTTAAAGAGAGTGCCAAGTTCTAGCAATTGAATTGTCTAATAGAGTAATTGAAAAAAAAATTATAATTGCCCTCATCATCATCATATCAGACCTTAGATAAATTATTAATCCTTCCTACTAATAATATAAATGGGTCCCGTTATGAACGATCGCCTGCCGTCTGACGTCGCAGCTGCATGCAGTACAGCTGCCTTTAAACAGAAGTCGAAACGCTGGCTTGTCGCGCAGGCGTTCTATAAAATTGAGGAATTTACATATACATCGTCGTGACTAATGTTTTTAATTATTTAATTTGTTTTTAATTAATTTGAAATTTTTTACTATTTAACCAAATTTAATGATTCTTTTTTTTAACTCATACAACACGTATGAGTTAAAAAATAGAAAAACGTAAGACTTATTTATGTATGACGTGTATTTAATTATACTAATAAATGAACTATGAACTAGACGTCCACTGCTGGACATAGGCCTTCCCCAATGAACGCCACCACACCGTCCTCCGCCCTCATAACTTTCATATTTTTACAGTTACAATCCTAGACACTCCGGCGCAAGAGATAAAGGCTACATCAGTATACCTAAATCCGAGTATAAGCTGAAGAAAGCAGTGGCGACCAAGGGCCCTGTCTCAGTTGTTGTCGATTCAAGGCACATGCGGTTTTACTCCCACGGTGTTTACTATTACAAAAAGTGCTCAAACCACCTCCTAAGCTTGGACCATGCCGTAAGTCGGTTATAATCAGTAGGTAATCAGTGCTTACTCACATAGTCGTGAACTCATGAGTGAGCATGAGCTTATAATAATAAACAAATATTACATAAATATATGTGTGGCCGTGTGGTTTCCGGTAGAGTAGAATAGGACCACTCCAACACTTCCCGTGGATGTCGTACAAGGCGACTAAGGGAATACATTATAAAACATCAATCAGGCCTCCCCAACCCGTCTGGCCAGCGCGGGGAGTGTAGGCCAAATCCTCCGTCTGTCTCCGGCAGATGAGAGAGGGTTGTTTGTTGCCACTTCTTCCCCTCGGCTATACAGGTGGAAGTGGAGTAGTTTTAGGCAGAATTTGACGTCAGAAAGAGAATAATGTATTCCAATTTTGAAAATTAATATTTTTATTTTGATTTTTGATTTTGCTCCTGCATTGGAGACAAAAATAACCTGATGATGATGATGACCTATATATACATACTTACACTTATCTAAACCCAAACTAGGATATCTCCTGTGCTATGGAAATTAAACAATGGTGGGACAATTCACAAATATAACATCCAGACCGAGACCAACTTGTTCAAATCGTACAAAGTTGTCTGTCCCCAGTGGGAATCGAACCCACGACCTCTGGAACACGAATCCAATGACCAAGCCACTAGGCCAGCGAGGTAGGCAATGAGTCCGTGAGGGTCAAAAAAGTTAAAAATGAGTGTATAAAAGGAAAGGAGTCAGCACTTTATAAATTTTTTATTTTCTATTTTATTAAAATAAATTTTAATAAAGAACTATGAAATAGATAATTTTTTATCTATTATAATTAATTCTACTCTTCTTATAAAAATAGGAGCTGTTCCCTTTCATTTTTGATTTATACCATTTGAATTATACCATATACGTATAAATATGTAATTATTACATCATGTAAATACGTAATTTAATTATTTAAATATGTAAATTGATTGCCGTGTGAATAGGGTCACCCCCAATCTTCGCGTGGGTGTCGCCAAGGCGATTAAGGGATTGCACCAGGGACGGGCAGCAGCGTTTTCCGGTGTATATATAATCATTACTGCGATCACCAATCCGCCTGCCAAGCGTGGTTTTTATGGCAAATTCCCCAATGGACAGCCCACTCATTCTATTTGGGAGGCTTCGTTCAGCAGGACGTATTTAGGTTGATGATGATTATGTAAATGTGTAATTACATCACGTAAATATGTAATTATAATCACCTACGTCATTAGTAAGTAAGTAATTACTTACCCCCCCCCCCCCCCAAAATAAGGAGTTGGGACGCCAGCGACACGCAGTTGTTTCAGTGACCTCAATTTTAGAACTAAAGAACTAAATGTTAGATAAACGTCACACATCCTTGATTCGACACCCATAGGTCGATATGTATAGACCATCGTATAGTGTTTCCAGTGCAATTTAAAAAGAACTGTTCTTATTTTGATAGATTTTATATGAAAGTGTTCTTTCTTATTCATCTACCTTATTCTAAATGGTTTCTTTCAGGTGTTGGTCGTAGGTTACGGTCATATAAGGGGTGGAGGCGATTATTGGCTGATTAAGAACTCATGGGGAACGGCGTGGGGAAGTAAGGGCTATATGAAGCTGGCACGAAACCGCAAAAACCATTGCGGTGTCGCGACTCTGGCTACTGTACCGTTGGTTTGAAGACGGTAATCTGTGACTTGGAGGTAGAATATGTAAGGCGTAAAATGCAGGAAGCAGCTTCAGGCCTTTTAATATTATGATGACTTTAGTTAATAGAATTATGTACATTAACACAAAAATTGTTTCTCAAAAAGGTTTTTGTATGTTTTTTTTAAATATTCCATTTTCATTAATTACATCAACGTCAAATGCTCTACCAACCTTACCAGGGGGCCAATTCTACTAACGCATTTACGCACAAAACACAATTGAACTGCAGCTGAAACGCAAGTTTTAACACTATTCGTACTCCGCTGCGCACAACGTTCGTGCTTCAGCTGCGTTTCAGCCGTGTAAACAAACGTCAGTCGTAGATGAAACGATAGTTTTTCTACATTTTGACAGTTGTCTCAGGTAAAAACGAAACATTGCTGTCAAAATAGCATCTGTTAAAAACTGAAACTTAAACGTAACTTTTGTTTAAACGAACGATAAATATTGAAAATAGTAGAATTGGCCCCCTGAACGAAGGACAACGTCATTCGTGGCCAACACGCTGCTTCCGTCGAATAAAGCCGCAATAGGTTATTGCGGCTGTTTCCATGTTCAGTCACTTTTGGCATCTACGACCTCAAATACACCGATTTTCCTTTGAATATTTACGGAGATACAAACTTTTGCCAGTTTGTTGGTATAGTCGTTATATATAGTATATTTTATTACAGTAATAACATTATATCTAACCGTGTGTGATATGGTACCTAAGTTACTTTTTAGGGTTCCGTAGCCAAATGGCAAAAAACGGAACCCTTATGGATTCGTCATGTCTGTCTGTCTGTCTGTCTGTCCGTCCGTTTGTCACAGCCACTTTATTCCGAAACTATAAGAACTATACTGTTGAAACTTGGTAAGTAGATGTATTCTGTGAACCGCATTAAGATTTTCACACAAAAATAGAAAAAAAAAACAATAAATTGTGGGGGTTTAGAATATACTTAGAACTGAAACTCAAAAAAAAAGTTTTCATCAAACCCATACGTGTGGGGTATCTATGGATAGGTCTTCAAAAATGATATTGAGGTTTCTAATATATATTTTTTCTAAACTGAATAGCTTGCGCAAGAGACACTTCCAAAGTGGTAAAATGTGTCCCCCCCACCCTGTAACTTCTAAAATAAGAGAATGATAATACTAAAAAATATATATGATGTACATTGCCATGCAAACTTCCACCGAAAATTGGTTTGAACGTGATCTAGTAAGTAGTTTTTTTTAATACGTCATAAATCATAAACCACAATACTATTAGTAAAACATCGATCAAAGTTACAACGAACTATAGTAACTTTTATATTATGTTACTTGCTGCTACGGAACCCTTCATGGGCGAGTCCGACTCGAACTTGGCCGCTTTTTTATTAGATTATTTAATCTGTAAATTAGTACGTATAGATATTAACGCTAACAGTTGTTCAGAAAAAATCTTCTGGTTTATAACACGTTGTTCGAATGTACTAGGTAGGAATCGTTAGTATTCTTTGCCGGTGCCCCACCTGTGCGAAACCTGGTCCATTGTTGCTGCTAGGTAGAATTACTTTCATACTGGAAGGCGTGAGTAAATGCAGCAGACTTAGACTGCCTCTAAAATTAATTACCGCTATAAAGTAGGCTTCTATTACCCACGAACGCTGTATTGAAATTTGTTAAGCTATTGTAAGCGCGAAGTGCGATTTTTCAGTCGCAATCGCATAATGAGGGATGGTAGTCGTTAAAATTGTAACCGAGCGGTGAGTAATGCGGCTGTCTCCATTGTTTATTGAACGTTATTAATGACATCGTTGCCGACGCACTGTTCAATGCCTAAACTATTCGAAAAAGTAACCAAACCGTAAATTTAGGTTTCCGTACCTTAATAGGAAAAAATGAAACTTTATAGGATCACTTCATTATCCGTACGTCTATCTGCCGTCTGTCAAGACCCTTTTTCTTAGGAATAGGACGTATCAAATTTGAAATTCATTTGAAATACTTAGATTTGCAATCCCTTGAAACTGTGAAAAAATCAAACTTCTAATTCAACGCAATCAAAAGATTGTAACTACGGCCGTTTATGTCGTATATTTTGACGCTCGTAAGGGAATCAAAACGTATAAGGTTGACCGTTGACCTAGAATCATGTGGCAAGAAGCAATGTATTATAGCACAAGTAAAGGAAAAATCTATTTTTTTTTAGTTACTATTACATATTCTTTATTGCACAAATTTTAAAAGTAAATACAGTTACAAATTGTGTGTACAAAGGCGAGCTTATCTCTAAAAGAGATCTCTTCCAGCCAACCTTACAGGGTGTGAGACAAGGCACTAAGAGCAAAAAGTGCATAATATACTACATAATAACTAAATACCTTATTTTTTGTTACATCACAAAAAATATTATTAACTTATTTGCAGTTGGTAAACTGACCGACTGATTCTTAAAGAGCTCAATATAACAAAACGGCTCTCCACTAACTGCAATGAAAAGACTCTAAGCTTCTTCGGTCACATTGTGCGATCTCCCAAGCACGACCTGGAAAAGCTCATCACCCTGGGACAAGTGGAGGGCAGGCGTGCCAGAGGACGAGCTCCGACGAGGTGGTCAGACCCGGTGAGTAGGGTGGCTGGCGGATCCTTATATGACGCAGTGCGGCTGGCCAATGACCGCTATGCGTGGACGCTCATTTTATACGGTCGCGATCCTCAGCAGTGAGGGAACGACAAAGAAGAAGAAACTGACCGCGACCTATTTCGATGTATAGGGACAAATTTTAGTAGCAAAAAAGGGCATTTCGAGAAGCTCGCAGCGGGCGCATAAAAGTTTACCACACTGCCATAGCGCACTTACTTGATCTCATACGAAGGTGGAGTATATTCTAATAGGTAATATTTTCTTCATAAATATTGCCAAAAAAAGACGTTTGGTTCCCGGGTTAGACCAGAGCCACCCCCAATCTTCCCGCGGGCAGCAGTATTCTCCTGTGTATATTAAGATCATTACTGTGATTACCAATCCGCCTGCCAAGCGCGGTGATTAGGGCCAGTCCTCCAATGGACACCCCCTAAAAGTGACATTCTATTGGGGAGGCTTATGTTAAGCAGACGTATTTCAGCTGATGATGAATTGCCAATTGCGTCTTTTTGCCAAGGTTGTAAATCTCTAATTTTCCTGCCTAATTCTACATCCACCGTCTGTTTTTCCTTTTTTCCTTACCTACCAGCAGCCTTTATAAATCTCTTCGCACGACAGCCTTCTGTGATGGTGTGTATCAAGGCAGAACCGCTTATAAATCATATCTGAACCGTATGCCGTTTTTTGTTCCTTTCTTATGTTCGTTCCGTTCCGGCACGGTGAAATGGGAACAATGTTGGGAATTGTTTTTGTTTATAGGGTCATGCATGAGGAGATATAAGTATTTATTTTATTCGCTAGGAATTCCCCTGACGTCTGTCGTATTAAAACATGAAACAAGCCTTATAATGCTCTACACACCACGCTTTAACGGATGTTATTGAAAAGTACAAAATCGAAGAGAACTTGAACCTGCGCCTGATCTGTCCGGGGTCTTACACTAGCCAACTGAGCTATCGATCGAGTCGAGTGTTTATTTTTTAATTATAAAGACGGAATAGAAAGCGCTCCCCCAATGGATTATATAGGCATCTAGTTCGTCTCGCTGTTTTCTTCGTAGCTGGCCTCGTGGTCGTTTCTCATCGACCAGGATCCATTCTGTTATCTCTGTAATCCTGGCCCATAAGTCGGTTGACGGCCTAGTCCCACTGTAGCCTGGCTGCTTTCCCCTTATCCCCCCCCCCTTCTCCCGCCTTCCGCCGCCTCTTCCCCATTTCTTCTCGATCCCGCTCCCGTCCCCAGTTATTACAAACTATAACTTCGCATAACTTTTGATTGATTAAGCCGATTGTGATAAAATAAATACTAAATGTTACTCCAAATTAAGTATGTTTTTCTTAAAACTCCGTCAGGGATGATTCAGTAGTTTTTACGTATTGCGTGCACAAACAAACATACAACATTGATCTCAATGTATTCTATTACTTATCCTTATACCCCTAAATGCTGTTTTGCAAATAGATACGCGAAGTTTACATTTTGCTAACTCCTGCCTACATATTAAAACTTAAACTCAACTATTGCATACTATGCCAATCTCAACCACTCAGTCACCATAATATAGTTTTGAATTCATAGCAATAAATGAAATTCCACATTTTCGAATTTTTTTTCGACATCTTTCATGAAGAAAGAGAAAAATCAAAACAAAGACGTAAGTAATCGAAGAAACTCTGAAATCTTCTTGCGTCTCGCTTGGGAGCACTAGCCTTGATATAAATTTGTTTATATCCTTTTGCTGATCATTTTTAGTGGTCGGAAATTATTTTCTTCCGAGCGATTTCTCGATTATTGAGGTCAGTTTACGAAATGATTTTCGGGAAATTACTTACTCAACTTTATTACTTCTAACTAGGGGTGGGTCAACCGTTTTTATCGATATACGGTATACCGATTTACGAGATCATTTCATTATTAAATCTTACAATCCTTACCGAAGTATCCGAAAAGAAAAAGCTTCCATAATGTAAGTGTTAGGAAAGCTTTATTTTTTTAGATCAAAAGAAGGGGGCATTTTACATGAACATTATTACCTAACAATTGATTATATTACATGACAATTGTTATATTTGTAAATTGTGTAATTCCCATACAGAGAAATGTAGGAATTAGACGAGTCTTCTTCATATTAGAATTATTTTACAAAATTTAGTATTGTTGATCGATATAAAACCAGTGTGGCTCTCGCGTAGAATAGGGTACTCCCAAACTTACTTACCGTGGGTGTCGTCAAGGCTACTATGGGATTGTACCAGGGATGGGAGGAGCGTTCTCCTGTGTATATTAAGATCATTACTGCGATCGGGGGTGGGGTGGGAGTGGGAGAGGGAGTTCGAGTGGGAGTGGGAGTAGGGATGGGGGTGGGAGTGGGGGTTGCGAGGGCGTGGGCCTGGGCATGGGAGTGGGGTCGGAGTTGTAGTCGGATTGAGAACGAGTAGTCCACGCAAGCGGAGTCGCAGGCACACGTAGTATGTACATAAGGTTTCACATGGAACAACTTCTATTTAGTCTCCTGCTTTTAATCCAAATAAGTCCATATGCTGCAAAAGTCGAATACGTATTCCAACAACACGCATATTGCCTAACAAGCGCCTATTGTTTCCACAGGAAACCGTAACCTAAGTCGTATGTCAAAACGTCAGTAACAACATATGGATATGGAACAGAGCCGGATTAGCCGTTGCCCTGATAGGCCGTAAAATTTTGCCGCCCTTCCTTTTCTTTCTAATTGCTTATCATGTCAGCCCCTAGACGTCCACTGCTGGACATAGGCAATGAACGCCACCACATCCGGCTCTCCTCATCCAGCCGCTACAGGCCATTTTCTTTAGGTCGTCGGTCTCACCCTGCGAGTGCCGATCCGCGGTATTTACTCCAGAACTCGTCTACCCCAACGGTTGTCGGTTCTGCGGATTATGTGTCCCGCCCACTGCCACTTCAGCTTGCTAATCCTTTCGGCTATATCGGTGACTTTCGTTCTTCGTCGGATCTCTTCATTACGAATCATATCCTTCAAAGAAACCCCGAGCATAGCCCTCTCCATAGCTGGCTGAGCGACTTGTGGATCGGGCTTTGCTTTCATGTTTATTAAACTCTACACCGATATTTAAAAGGTAGAAGGTAGTATATTTTATACTTACGAAGCAACTATATTTTTCTTCGAAATGTACAAGCAACCGCCGGAGAAACAATGACCACGCACTCCACCACACCTAGCCGTAACAATGACATAATTGCAAATATTTTAAATTGAAAATTGTGCTCTGTTGGTAGAGAAATAAAATTTAAATTATAATTAGCTCTATTTAATTACGGTATTAATCATTATTCTACCGGGAGGTGCGAAGCAGTCAGGCTATTAGCTGTCAAGGCTATATGATCGGTAAATGTTGTGAATTATCGAAGTGCAGAAAAGTATCTTTATATAAAATAATATGAATAAAATAGTCTAATAAATAAAAACGTAAACTTCGCGTACATTGAAAATATTCGAAAAAGAATTGAGGGTCTCAAGATAAGTAATAAAACACATTTCGATCATTTTTGGATTTTTTATCTGTTTGTCTGTTAGTTTGTGCACAACTATATATCTACTTCCCAGATTCTGTGTTATATATATGCGTGTGCAATACTAATTAAAATATGCTGCTCTTTAAACTTTGCCGCCCAAGTTCCGGGCTTCCTCAGCCTAAATGCGGATCTGATATGGACCAGCGATATGAGAACATTTCCTACTCCGGTGATATGACCCACGTTATGCTGCTGTCAATACCACACCGCTGCTCAATGTATTGTCTTTTTTACCGAATATTTCGGTCCGAAATGGCATTATTCATGATATTGTCCATAATACAAATTCAAGCCGTTTTAACATGAATATTTTGACCAGAATTAAAAAAAAACATTCGCAATGGTATTCTCTTTCACAAAGTTTTCCGAATGGATTAACAGGCACCATATGCAATTACTGAATTCATGAAGATAACAATTCGGTCGCTTCATCACCTTTGTACCTTTGTAGTAGAAACATTTCCTTGTCGTTCTCACATTAGATCTCTTCTTTAAACTCCTTCTCATTAAAGTTCCTTCTACTCCTATTCTTTTACTGTGCACGCGGTCAGGCTGTGGAACTCACTGCCCCCCTCTATACGCGTCTCTCAGACGATTTCTGTGTTCAGATCACGAGTTAAAGAGTACCTTACTCTCTGTCAATCATATAATATTATATTATTATATTTTATTATATAAATTAAATTAATACATATAAATTTATGTGTCTGTATTGGTATAATTATTATAATATTGGTATAAATATAATTATTAGTTTATGTGTATTGTATATGTTGAATGATTATTTAATATATGTAGTAGGTTCATGCGACTACTGCCTCTCTATAATCCTTTGTCTTCACCGCAGGTTAGCCGGAAGAAATTTCTTTAAAAATAAGCTCAACCTTTTGTACATTCCTTAATCGCTTATTTACACACACTTTTTCTCTTTCTTAAATACATATATGTAAGTAGATAATGCAAGTCTCACTCTTACCATGAGTTACACTAGGAAACCTGTAATTGGCTTTGATAATTAAAATAACTGCACAAATTGTTTAAATAAGCATAAGAATAAGCTGTTGGTTTCGTCAAATAAATAAAATTAAATTAAATTCTGATAAACGTTTAGCGTTTAACTATAATAAAACAAACGCGTATTAGAGAGTACTAACGGATTTGTAGTTAGACGGATATTATCCGATATGCTTACGGAGTTGGCCCTCAGATTATAATAACATGGTTGGATTGAGTTATAATAATTTAAGATCAGGAATCAGATTAGATTAGATTAGATTTATTTATTTCACTTTTACATTTTTAAAATTCTATTTTACATGTCATTCTAGTATGGTAAAAGGGATCGTCATAAAATAAAATAGTGTATAAATTACAATGTCAACAATTCAAATAATGTCATAGTATATAACATACTATCTATGTCAGTATATAATATCAAAATATATTAAATAATCATTCATTCACTTATTTGATAAATAAAAGCGTTAACATCGAGTGTCTGTACATTGAAGATATATGCAAAAAAAGCGGCCAAGTGCGAGTCGGACTCGCCCATGAAAGGTTCCGTAGCAGCAAGTAACATAATATAAAAGTTATTGTAGTTCGTTGTAACTTTGATCGATGTTTTAATAATTGTATTGTGGTTTACGATTTATGACGTATTAAAAAAAACTACTTACTAGATCTCTTTCAAACCAATTTTCGGTGGAAGTTTGCATGGCAATGTATATCATATATTTTTTTAGTTTTATCATTCTCTTATTTTAGAAGTTAGAGGGACACACATTTTGCCACTTTGGAAGTGTCTCTCGCGCAAACTATTCAGTTTAGAAAAAAATGATATTAGAAACCTCAATATCATTTTTGAAGACCTATCCATACACGTATGGGTTTGATGAAATAATATTTTTGAGTTTCAGTGCCAAGTATGGGAATCCCCAAAATTTATTGTTTTTTTTTTCTATTTTTGTGTGAAAATCTTAATGCGGTTCACAGAATACATCTACTTACCAAGTTTCAACAGTATAGTTCTTATAGTTTCGGAATAAAGTGGCTGTGACATACGGACGGACAGACAGACAGACAGACATGACGAATCCGAAAGGGTTCAGTTTTTTGCCATTTGGCTACGGAACCCTAAAAAGGGGGTCTAAGGATAAGTAATAGAACGCATGATTTTTTTTTTTAATTTTATTTTATATAATTAGGTCCTGGAATAGGACATAGGATAGTTTATATCCCGAAAAAACATCCGATTCCTACGGGAAATACATAATAATTTGTGATATTAGGTTGTCCACGCGGACGAAGTCGCAGGCAACAGCTAGTATACATATACATTAATGTGCCTACTCCGTAGAGTTATATCTTTGATCATTAGGTAACCTAAACGATAATAATTATTTATGGTAACAAAAAAAAAGTTAAGCCTACCTTTTTACCATTTGGACTGGATACATATTGACAGCAGAATATTACAGTTCAGCCGTAAACAAACTAATTCGTTTATCATCATAATTAAATCGCTCATTCCGGAAAATCACATATTGCGTTCCCTTTGCATGGAAACCAGTCTTAATTAATTTTCCCGGAACAATATATTACTGTAGGGATTGTAAAAATAACCTGTTTAATTAGCATATTAACTGAATATAAGCAAGTATTTTGGACAACAATGGAATAGCTGGTCATGTTTTAATAATTAATCACTAATAATATTCTGTTTTTGTTTTAAACAACACAACCTTTTTTCAAGAAGAAAAACCGGAATGTTATCAAACTAATCTAACTATATATACCCTGTAGGGTTGGCTGGAAGAGATCTCTCTTAGAGCTAAGCTCACCTTTGTACACACCATTTATTACTGTATTTAGTTTTAAGTTGTGCAATAAAGAATATATCATTTATTTGGTCTCCTAAAAAGAATTTTTTTTAAATTAGATCCTTTTACGGGCAGCAACGTTCTCCTGTGTGTATTAAGATTGTTACTGTGATCGCTAACCCAGGTGCGTTGCCAAGCATGGTGATTATGGCAAATTTTCTAATGGACAGGCTACCAAAAGTAGCATTCTATTGGGGAGGCTAATGTTCAGCAGTGATTGATTCGCCTGATGATGATGATCATTTTCACTGGAACCACAGATCTAAAAATGAAATTTATATTGCAAAAAAGCTTATTATTTAAAGTAAAGTACGGTCTACATGCTGTGTTGTTTCCGGTAGAGTAGAATAGGACCACTCCAACTCTTCCCGTGGATGTCATACAAGGCGACTGAGGGAATACATTACATTATAAAACATCAATCAGGCCTCCCCAACCCGTCTGGCCAGCGCGGGGAGTGTAGGCCAAGTCCTCCATTTGTCTCCGGCAGATGAGAGAGGGTTGTGCTACTGCAGTGGAGACAAAAATAACTTGATGATGATGATGACGGTCTACATTTACATTTGTCAAAGTCTACAAAATATAATCTAATCTAACGTAGGTATATCCAATTTCAAATTGCATGTTGGATGTATTAACAATACAATTTCTGGCATGCCGAACCATTGTGAACACAGCTTAATAGTAATTACACTTGAGCTTGCTCCCTGGGATCCTATCTCGTATACAATATGCACATTGCATTTAGTTTAACAATGGCCTCGAAATGCCATCAACTCGACAATACCGGTTACTTACCGGTTACCGCTTTTCCGGTCCCGGATAATCCCGGTTAGGATTAAATACAGACCATGGGTATAGGGGATTGTAGAATTGGAAATGATCAGCGAGCTGATGCATATATATGTCGTATGTGCCTCTTCTGAGGGCGTGGGGTTCGAATCTCACTTCTGATGTCGTAGGGTCCTGGTTCCGCCGAAAGTTTGGGCTCCCAAATTGAGTTTAATGCCGTTGCAAAGTTAACACACACTGTGCCTCCAAATCAGCTCCTCTTTTATTATTTCGCCGACATATATATTTTAATCTTATACAGTTATTTAAACGAGCAAGAAATTTCAGTAACTCTGAATAGGTAGGCTTACATAATGGCGTGATGTGTATGTAGGGTGTTCGACAGACGGTTTTCCATACAGGTAGGAAGGATAGGTGACCAGTTGGAAGTTATTTGATTCTATTTTCTATTTTTAGTTGTTTTTTTAAACCCGAAATTCTAACTCTGCTTTCACCAAATAAAAACTACACAGGAATATAAATTTTACTTTAAAGGTCTCTAATATATCCCTATTGTAACAAAATCGATAGGTATTTGACGCAGATAATACGAAAAAAGAATTATAACCCAAAATATTCCTGAGAATATGTAGAAAAATAATATACCTAAGTTTAACTTTTCAAGGCATTAAAAAAACTTAAAGCGATCAAACGTTCAAATGCTTTTAAAAGCTTGTATAGTTTATGCAGTTTTCAGCGGTATGCAATAAGCTATGCAAAATCTTTAAATAACTGGACAAAACTAGTGATACTTAAGGACACCTGAGTAATATATGTAAAATCGATGTCCTGTCTCTTTATTAATTCTTATTAGTGTGGTATGAAATAAAAATGCAAAGTTTATTAATATTTTCTCTATGCTAAACATCGAGGTATAAATCTTCTCATTGTGTATATATCTTCATTGTACTTCCACTACACACTTTACAAGATACAGTTGTTTGATTTAGGGCGTGTACCAGTTGGCAGTCGCATCACGCTCTCGATAGCCAGGCGAATGCCCGCCATGAGTGCCCAGACGTGACTGTTCGTTGATGATATTTTCACAGCGAGCCTCTTGCTGTTTCGTCTATACTTTTCGGGTATGTTATTATAGTTAAAAGCTATTTATAATTGTGTTTTGTGCGTCCGCTCTCTAAGTCAAATTCAAAATCATTTATTGCATATGAGTACACTTGGTACAATTATACACGTAATTTTTTTTATCGACTACCGCTTCCTAGGTGTTAGCGCTGCGAAGAATAAACGGCGCAACAAACTTCACGCAACACATCTTTTAAAAACCAAGTTTGCATACAATTAATAAAGATTTTGCGAAGCTGGATTAACATTAGTACCAGGCATCTTTGTCATTCAAATAATCGTTTATTTTATAATAGGCTTTCTTACAAAGTTGTTTTTAAATGTGAAACTTAAACTTTCTGTCTCTATCTATGTTAATAATATATTCCTATTTATTCTTAATTTTATTCCTATTTTAAGTACTAGAATGTCGAAATTGAAGTACAGAACCCTTTATGTACATAATAAACAGGCATTACAATTGGCTTAAAAAAATTATCCGTTATGGGGAAAATACTTTTGTTATGGATTATATTTAGTTACATCCTTTTAAGTATCAAGCCAGCTACTAGTTACGTCAGTTAATTTTTTCGGACATCTTTATTAGTTAAAGAGTAATCAGCTTGTACTTGTCTTTTCCACCCTGTACAGTTTTTGTTATTGTAATAGGCATGATATAAATCATCATCCATTTCAATCACTAGACTGTAGAATAAATATATTGTAAATCCGTTATTGGCAGTTAGAACTATAAATTAGAATAATACTGTATACTAAGTGCTGTGGATTTTGTGAAAATAAAATAAATAAAATAACATTTTTAAGATTTAAAAGACAGAGGATTTAAAAGAAGGTCCCGGTCTCAAATTGTCCTAAAATGTTTTTTAAGTTTCGAAAAAAGTCCCGCTCGCAATGGGCAAATAATTGACATCCTATTTTTTCATCACGGACACGAGTTAAGTAAAGTCTTACGAGTCTTTAAGTTTGTTAAAGATAATGGAAATCTTTTGGAGTTGTCAGGTGTGATCCTACTAATATTATAAATGCGAAAGTTTGGATATTTAGATATTTGGATGTTTGTTACTCAATCACGCTTTAACCACTGGACGGATCTAGATGAAACTTAGCACACATATTGGTTAGGTCCTGGATTACACATAGGATTGTTTTTATTCCGAAAAAACATCTTATTCCTACGGGAAATATGTCCACGCGGACGAAGCCGTGGGCAACAACAAGTTTTTATTATATTTTTCGTATTTCAGCACAGCTTTTCAGGCTTTGTGACTGAGGTATTTTGGTATAAGATAATATTGTCCAACAATGTGTAAATGACCCCATAAAATCTCAAATGATTTACGTAAGTCATAATAGCGGCTAGTGGAATTATCTCCCTTATACCTAACCACTCCTGAAGGCCGTTCTTCACGAGGATTTATAAGTCATTTTCATGAAATGGATCCTGTGCTTTCGTACATTATGACTTTTTATGAGAAAGCTCTCACTGAGGTGTTCGTAAATTATAAGAAAGGAAATGCATAAAAGGAAATGTGAGGAGAGTTAATGTCATTCAGTGGTAGATGACATTAAGGCTTTACTTAGAGCAACACGGGGCCGCCGGCTCAGCACCGAGGGGAGAGGCTATTGGCATAGCGTTTTCTGCTAATGCAAAACATCGTGTCATTTTCTACACCCCCGGCACTCCGTACAAGCGATTTTATCACCTGCTACTACCATAGGAGCACCAGCCTATACGTACACGTTTGTGTGTGTGCGTAAATTACTGTAGGGCCGCTACGCCGAGAGTGCGCGATCATAATAGCAATATAAGTGTTTCTCTTTCTACTTTATAAAGTCGGTATATCGGCGTCGGTCGACAGTGCGGGCGCGCTCGCGTAGTAACTTTGTAACGGCGGGCGTCACGGCACACGACTGCCTGGTGGAGGTGAGTATCGCTTCTTTACGCAGTAATATTTAGTATTATTTGTTTGTACGCTGTTTCACACACATTCATAACCTCTCATACACATCAATACCGCGCATGACCGGCGGTCTTGTACTTTTGGTAGAAGGTAACGCCCTATGAGGATTTATGACCAGAAAAATTAATCAACATTTTATGTACATTTTTCTCCCTTTATTTTTCTCTGCAGCCACATTTTCAGATTCGACCAATCACGTGTCGTATTGTAATAAAAACCACTTCAGGTTATCAGATGGACCAATCGCATTGCGGTAAATTGTGGTGACATGGCCGTTGTGTTGGAATTGTAAAATTATTGCCCCTTTTTACCCGTGACTATCTGCCCGGTTCAGATAAGAACAAACAGTACATATCGCATCCATATAACCCTAACAGATTTATTCCTGATTTGTATTTACATTTTGTTCTATAAAATCCATCGTTGTTCTCCGGTTAAAGGTTGGAGGAGAACACAAAAAGGCATTTTAACATAGTCCTGAGAGTCGCAGCGCACTTGTGGTCTTAAGCTGCAGGTTTTGTCTCATGTATGAGAGTTAGGACAGTCGGTGGGCAAACAAAACGCACCGATTATACTCTCTGGGATTCAATGGCGGACAGCCAACAACTTGTATTTGTAACTTAAGTGAATAAACTAACTTTAATAATAATATTATATGAAGAAATCCGACGAAGAACGAAGGTGACCGACATAGCCGAAAGGATTAGCAGGCTGAAGTGGCAGTGGGCGGGCCACATCTGTCGTAGAGCCGACGGCCGTTGGGGCAGACGAGTTCTGGAGTGGAGACCACGGATTGGCACGCGCAGGGTGGGACGCCCCGCCGCCAGATGGACCGACGACCTAAAGAAGGTGGCCGGAAGCGGCTGGATGCGGAGGGCGGAGGACCGGATGTGATGGCGTTCATTGGGGAAGGCCTATGTCCAGCAGTGGACGTCTAAAGGCTGACATGATGATGATGATGAATAATAATAATATTCCTTGTTTGCTTTAATAACAATCATACAGGTTTATGGGAGATAGTTTACCATAAGACGTGGGTAGTCACTTCACACCGTAAAAAAACAACGAAAAAAGATAAGTATTTTAAGCATTTTGGTCCCAGATATCAAAAATAATAAGTGATACGCCAATGAAAAGGTCTTATTAAGTAGAACAAAAGTTATTATGGCGGCTAATCTCAGTTAGTTTTGTTTTCGGCGTTATGGATCTCTTAGGATCCACCTACTAATAGCAACCAATCACATGTGATACACCAATGTAAAGATCTTATTAAGTAGAACAATAGTTACTATGGCGGCTAATCTCAGTTACCTGTATTTTCGGCATTATGGGCCTTTAAGTACCCACCCACTAATAGCAACCAATAACAAATAACAAGTGATACGCCAATGAAAAGGTGTTATTAAGTAGAACAATAGTTACTATGGCGGCTAATCTCAGTTAGCTGTATTTTCGGCGTTATGGGCCTTTAAGTACCCACCCACTAATAGCAACCAATAACAAATAACAAGTGATACGCCAATGAAAAGGTGTTATTAAGTAGAACAATAGTTACTATGGCGGCTAATCTCAGTTAGCTGTATTTTCGGCATTATGGGCCTTTAAGTACCCACCCACTAATAGCAACCAATCACATGTGATACGCTAATGTAAAGATCTTATTAAATAGAACAAAAGTTACTATGGCGGCTAATCTCAGTTAGCTTTTTTTTTGCCGTTATGGGTCTCTTAGGACCCACTTACTAATAGCAACCAATAATATGTGATACGCCAATGTAAAGATCTTACTAAGTAGAACAAAAGTTACTATGGCGGCTATCTCAGTAAGTTGTGTTTTCGGCGTTATGGGTCTCTTAGGACCCATCTACTAATAGCAACCAATAAAATGTGATACGCCAATGTAAAGATCTTATTAAGTAGATCAATAGTTAATATGGCGGCTAATCTCAGGTATATTATTTAATACGCTTGGCGTATCACTTATCGTAATTAATTGTTATTAGTGGGTGGGTATGCATAAATGTGAAACAAAATGTAAAATGTAAACAAAACAATGTCGACTTAGCCTAGAGTTCTCAATGTCCCAAAAGGTTGAAATAAATGAGTATGAGTATGAGTATGGGTACATTATACAAGGAAAACTTAAACAGAAAATACCTACTATCGATGACATGTCTAGCAAAATAATAAAGAACAGTAAGATTTAAAGCCTTTGCCTTAAAAAACTCGGAACGATCTTCTTTTGTAAGACATACACTAGTATCACACCGACGTGTAATTAGTTTTAGTCTGCAATGATTTGTATATTATTTTTCTACTATTAAACACTGAATTATCTGCCGTAAATCTTTTTAATGCTTACTTGAATTCCGCCATTTTGGCGCTGAAGACTATGGTGATTAGTGACGTGTGTTAATGGAACTAAGCATTATGAGTAGGCATGGCGCTGATCGCTTGTGTTTAGTTCCCTGGCCACACGAGGGTGTCTCATCAAATTGGCAGAATAAATTTGCTGTCCAGTTGTATGGGGTAGCCAGTCCAGTGTAACAAAAACAGAGGTCAGTATGTCTGATTTTGATGACAAGACTTTGAATATATACTGTTGTGTTTGTGCACTGCTGTCTGCCTTTCTCTTTCACCCAAAGGTTTACTGGAAGAAAACTCTTACAGAATTAAGTGCGCCTTTGTACATTTTGTGTTTAAATTAGTTGTGTGACTTATATTTGTGTACAATAAAGTATATAAAAAAATATATACGCAAAACAAAACGGAGGGATTTTAATATACACAGACAAACACTTGTCTAATCCCAAATTAGGTAAATTATACAACGATAGGACAATTCAAAAATATAATATCCAGACTGGGACCAGCTTGTACAAATTGTACAAAGTTGTTTGTCCCTGGTGGGAATCGAACCCACGACTTCTGGCGCTCGAGTCCAATTACCAAGCCTAGTGGCCAACGAGGTGGTCACTTAAACGAATAACTTGATACAAAATTTGTCTTTTGTTTCTATGTCATTATACAAAACCGACGGCCGTTGGGGCAGACGAGTTCTGGAGTCGAGATCGTGGATCGGAACTCGCAGGGTGGACGGCAGGTGGACATGAAGAAGGTGGCCGGTAGCGGCTGGATGTGCAGGGCGGAGGACCGGGAGTGGTGGCGTTCATTGGGGAAGGCCTATGCCCAGCCGTGGACTTCTAGGGGCTGACATGATGACACAAAACCTCTATATTTAAAGTCTTCTTATAAAAATTTGACTTTACTTATATATTTGAACAGTCTCGGGATATACAATTCATTTAAATAAGTTTTGCATAGACATTTCCTTGGATATATTTTTAGACTTTGCTGGTTTTAAATAATGTCTGTAGACTGAAATTGGTTTCTTTAACCGTTTCGCTGTCATTGACTTCGAAGTTACTAGATTTATTCCGCCCACACGTCAATGACTTCATATCAAGTCAAGACTTTGATCATGTTTACAAATATACTAAGGTTACATTGTATTTCCTATCTCTTCTATGGACAGAATCAAAAATAATAAGTAACTAGCATGTTGGCAAGATATGCAGCCATAAGCTTTACAATGGGTCCATAGTAGGGGTATATCGGTGGTTAGTGTACCTATTGATCTATTAATTACAAAATAGCTGCATATTTTGACAATAAGCTATTTGTGTACCGCAAATACTTAGGGAAGGTACCCAAACTACGTGACCAATTTTTTACAATCCCTCCCTTCGGTGATCACCCGTCGTATATATGCCAAGACCCTCCCTCCCCCTGTAGTTTTCACGTAGTAATTCATAAATATGCAAATTTGCAAACAGAAATTTAAAAATAATATATAATTTAGCTCAAATTTGTCTTTATTAATACGGCGCTTGCCTCGTGACGCCAAGAGTGCGTGCATAACTATAATTCAAGTATAAAATATTATCAAGAAGATAAAACTGTCAGTTTTCAATCAGGCTGACGATATGTGCGTCAGTGTGACATCTGTGAGTTTTAAAAGCGCTGAATGCTGCGCGCCATAATTAAATATAGCTCGAAAAAAAAGCGCGGTATTTAGAAGACCCCCCCCCCTCCCCTCTGAACGAGTTACGTAGTATGGGTACGTTCCCTTATTCTTATACATTTCATTGACTTAAATACTTGATAGCTTTGTATTTCTTATTTTTAATGTGTTGTTACGTGCAGTTTGTCGTTACCATAATGTTTCATTACCATATACATCAAGGATCAAACATAATCGACTTTTTATTTGTCACATCAATCACTGTCATTTCATTACACTATTGGCATGTATATGTCTGTCCCATTCCAACCTACCTCCTACGAAATTAAGACAGAAGAAGACACGAGATCGCGACCAGTGTGAAGTATCTGTGAAGCTTTACGCCAATCAAGACACTTGCTACCGAAATGTAGCTTACTTTTCCTAGTTTCTATATAACTTGTTTACGCAACACCAAATTTAAATTTAGTCTATAAACTTGATAATGGGCCCGATTCTGAAGGCACACATTTAAAATTTGACAGCGCTAAAATTGGTTTCGTCATTATCTTCATAATACTGTGTGACAAGGATAGCAACAGTTTAGCAAGATTTCAGAATCAGGCCCATTGTGACGTTTTTATTGCCATTTGTTCTAGTTACGTTACAGAACTGTGTGACACACTGCTGTTAAATGCAACGGGCAAAGTTGAATCCATTTTAAAGTTAGTTCCAGCGGGGCTTTTAGCGCAATAAATGCCTTCCTTCCTCCACTTTCTTAAAAGTTTCCTTTAAAACAAAAGGATTTGTTTCGTATCCTAGAACGGCTATTTGCCTTGTACTTTCAGTCTAGCTAAGTCGATCGAACGATTTTTTGTAAAGTTCGTATCGAGATTTTGTTTTCTAACTTGGGTTTTTCTTTATTGAAAATTGAAAGGTTTCTCACCTCACTTGGAGGTACTTTGCAGTCTGGAGTAGCGACGTATAAAAAACTTATTTATGTACTTACTTATTGCTTTGGCTCAGAGAATCAAAGTGAGACTTGATCTCCCTTACGAACTGTAGGTACTTAACAAGGCTTTGCACAGTTTAGCTCCAATCCACCGCCTGCACTTTAAGGGGATCTCCTGAGAGACTGCTTTAAGATTGCACTACCCTCTCACAAGCAATCTCACAATTATTTTACACTATTGACCCTTGATAATATATATACTTGGAACTTTGGTGACTATGAGACTCTGGTTTCATCATCAGGTTTTTTGTCTCCACTGCAGGAGCACAACCCTCTCTCATCTGCCGGAGACAGACGGAGGATTTGGCCTACACTCCCCGCGCTGGTCAGACGGGTTGGGGAGGCCTGATTGATGGTTTATAATGTATTCCCTCAGTCGTCTTGTACGACATCCACGGGAAGAGTTGGAGTGGTCCTATTCTACTCTACCGGAAACCACACGGCAACTCTGTTTTATAGGGGCTGTATTTACGACGGAAATAAATTAAATGCTAAATTTTTTTTTGGCGAGAACATATATTCAACTCAACTTTAAAGATGTATTATTAAACAATAGACCATCAAGTGGATCAAATTAGTAACGTCCTCAAAAGGCTGGGGTCCGCAGTGAGAAGAATAAAAGGAGGTGCTTGAAAAGGTTGATAAATGTGAGGGAGGCTAGTGAGGTTTGATACATCGTCTCTGCCAACCCCTCTTGGACCAAGGCGTGAGCATTATGTATGTTATGTACCATCAGATCATTTAGGGCATTTGAGGTAATCTGGAAGTTAATATTGTTTTGTTTAGTTTTGTTTAAGTTTCGTCGAACCAATTTTCCAATATTTCATATTTGTGGTTTTTATTTTTTAACAAAATACAACTCAAATTAAAACCAAACTCTCACAAAATTAAGTTCAAAATTAACAGTGAACTGATATAATTTCTCGTTTATCTTTCTAATAGGTATTCTGTGGCAGGGATAGTCTTCATCATCAGCCGAAATACGTTCACTGCCTCTCCAACTGATTGCCACTTTTGGTGGGCTGTTCTTTGGGGTATTTGCCACAGTCACCACGCTTGGCATGTGGATTAGTGATCGCAGTAATGATCTTAATATTCACAGGAGAACGCTGCAGCCCATCCCTGGTGCAATTCCTTAGTCGCCTTGACGACACCCACGGGAAGCCCTATTCTAAGCCGGCGGGAACTACAAGACTGACAAGGGATATACTTATCATATTTTAAACGTTTGCTTCAGGATTACAAAAAGATATTTATCTCACACGTCTAGTTAGGATACAATACTCAGAATGTAATTTATAACTTAATGTAACAAAAATAAAACTTAAATTACGAATCCACTTGTATCTTTTATCACCAGTCCCCCAAGTTGGCTGAAATATTTATTACATTCCTTCACAGACGCCGTTTAAAATCACTTTTCTTCAGACTTCGTTAACTTTATCGATGGAAGATAAATCGAGAGGCGACTTGACGATTTCGCTTACCATTAATTCGATATTGGCGATATCTATCAGCGATTACTGAGACAGCTATTTTCAATCGATTCGAACAAAAGTATACATTGAATAATGAAACATGATTGAAAATAATGAAATGAAAACAACCGCCTCGTTGGCTTAGTAGTTTGGCCATTCATTAGACTCGAATACCAGATATCGTGGATTCGATTCCCACTGGGGAGAGACAATTTTGTACAATTTCTGGAGGTCTGGAAGTTATATTCGTGAATTGGTCCTATACTTGTTTTATTTCTATACCACTTAAGAAAACCCTAGTTTGGGATTAGACAAGTGATTGTATATGTATATATGTAATATTTATATAAGTACTAGCTTTTGCCCGCGACCTCAACCGCGTAGGTTTCGATATTTACACATCTTCACTGCTTTTAACGATTAATTTGGTTTTCTGTAGGAAAGATTTTTTATTTTCTTGATAAAAACTGTCCTGTGTCCTTTTCCAGGACCTAACCTATATGTGTGCCAAGTTTTATGCCGATCCGTCAAGTAGTTGAAGCGTGATTGAGTAACAAACATCCAAATATCCAAACATCCATATATCAAAACTTTCGCATTTATTATATTAGTAGGATAAATACCAAAGGTTTCAGTGGCAGTCTAGCACAGAAGCTTAATTTTTAGATATCCGTTAAAACGAATACCCTTATAGCTCGTATGTCTGACGGACTCTAGACCGATTCAGCAGAAAATTGGAACATGTAAAATTGCCTGGCAATCGTGGGAAAATTATGGAAATTCCAGTAATTTAGGTATATTTACTATTTATTAAGTTTTTGAAAAGGTATTGCTATTTATAAGTGGGGACTTGTAATCAGCATTTTTTTATATTTGCATTATTATTTATTTTGTAATTTGTGTGTAAGTCTTCCTCAAAGTAAATAAATAAATAATAAAATATATAAATAAAACTTTGCTGTTGCGGGATATCTCAGGAAAACTCTTTTAAGTTAATTAAGTAGTTGACTGAACCAATTAATTTCATATTGTGTAGTATGTATAGTTTGCATTTTTTAACATGTTTTTCTGATTTATAAAATGTCAACTGATTACACTTTATTGTGGAGAACTAAATAAACATACTGTTATTATTTTATTGTGTAAATACCGATCGTATTAACTGATTGCCTTAATGCCAACCGAGTACATTGCAATCAAATCATAAACTTATGTCGACTTAGTCTAGAGTTCTCAATCTCACAATAGGCCGCATAAGTACCTAATTGTCTACTTAAATAATGGGATTACTATAAAACAATATATAATTACTCATAAACACACACACATATTTCTCTTGTTCACTCAATAATAAACATCCCAATCACACAATCATATACACCCACACAAATCTCTCCACACACATCACCCACCTAAATACACACACACACATACATACCTACACACGCACACACTCACAAACACAACATACCTGAAGCTAGCAAATGGTAACGTACGTAAAGAAGGAAAAGAACAATGTAACTTTTGACGATGGCCAAATGTAACTCTAATGCTGAACTAACTTGAGGAGGAACTGTCTCCTAAGACACAGGTTTATACCTAGTTTAGGAAGCAGGGATCCCTATCGCATGCCATATATACATAGTTATATATAAGTACCCACTGTAATCTGAAGTTTTTGAAATAAATTATTATTATTATAAAAAAAAATTAAAAGTGATTGAGTATGAGTCCTTGGGCCTACTAATGTTATACATGAGAAAATTTGGATATTTGGATGTTTGGATATTGGAAAAACATCTTATACCTATGGGAAACCAAATTAATCGTTAAAAGCAGTGAATTTGTGTAAATATCGAAACCCACGCGAAGTCGCCGGCAAAAGCTAGTTTGTAATAATTCGTAATTGAATTGATTATTCACTGGCCACCCTCAGGTGGGCATTTGCCACTTTCACCAAATACTGTGGTTTAATTTAATGATAATAATTTGTAACGGTAATTTGTCCACGCGGACGAAGTCGCGGACAACAGTTAGTACTAAATAATACTACGTAAAGAAGCAACACTCACCTCCCCCCGACAGTTTAACGTACAAAAATAAAGCACGGCGTGTAGTACGCAGGCGGTATCTTATCTTCTTACGGGGCCAGGAAGACCTGGCGGCACTTCGACCCTTCAGGATCTTTTGTGCCAAACCCCTGACCACCAACGGTGCCCCAAGCCGATTTGATGGACTTCACATACGCCTCAGAATTTCTTCTTCGGCATATGCAGGTTTCCTTACGATGTTTTCCTTCACCGAAATGCCTGTGGTATCATAAATAAACCGTACTTAAGTTTCGTTCTACGCAGGCGGTAAAGAGAAGCAATTATGTGTTGACGTATAACGTTGTCCCTCTCTCAATAGTTTATGCGCACACACGCACGGGTACGGCCAGGCTGGTGCGCCTGTAGTAATAGTAGGCGATTAAATCTGTTCGCTTGTGTGGAGTGCCGGGGCTGTATTTTATTTATTTTTATTTTTATTTTATTTATTAATTCTGAAACCTACAGCTAATTTACAAAAATATATAATACAGTATAATATAAATAAAACATTAGCCATTAACAGATTTCTAATATATAAACATAAACATTATTGCATAGGGTAATAAAAAAAGTATGCTGCAACTAGCTGCTCCCCAGCTAATGGGATCCTGAAAATGATCAATGAGAGGTTTGACGGCCCCATCATTAGACACTGGGTGGGGCTGTTGAAACCTATATCTACGAGTAGTTATGTAAGAAATTAGTTAATAAGTTTACTAACATAGTATTAAGGCTTTACTAACACTATGGATGGATGTATATCTGAAATAAATAAATAATAATAATAATAAACATTTAAAAAGTCGCTATGTAAAGAACAAGGAAAAATACTTCGTTCCAAATTGTAATTTATTAAGAATTACGAATTCCTACCTACGAGTACGTCACAAGTAAATGATACGCTGTTCTGTAATTACTTATTTGACGAGAAAAGTTTAAATTGAATTACGAAAACTGTGATTTAAATAGCAATTAAATATTCATTAAATTCTATACGTAAATATACTTTAATTAAATTAAATTTGGTTTAAGTTCATACCTACACGATTTTCTAACGAGATGTCTATATTATTATTTTTCTACATTCTGAACCAGTAGTAAATTAACTAAATTTAATATCAGGGCCCGATTTTGAAGGCACACATTTAAAAGGAGAATGCCCAAAAGTGGGCCTAAGATGCGTCTTCACCATTCATGTACCAAAAATATTGGTCTGAATTATGGATTCCTTCAAATTTTTTTTAAAGCCAATGGAATAGGGAGTTCAAAAATAACATATAATATAAACGTTGATTGATTTCCGCCGGCCGACCGGCATCTTTTCAACTAGAGTAGTGAAGCAGAATTAAAATCGATATATAGTTATAATCGATATTTGTCAACAATATTTGATACTACCTTTCAGTTACTAGCGCGATAATCCACCCATCATATTTTTCATTTACTGACTGGAATTACACTATTTGTACTGATTTAAAGTGATACACACGTTCTTAAAAGATATTTATGAAAGTATTGTTACGTAACCGAAATATCGATTATTCAATTTGTTAAATCGATGTAGTTGAACCTCACTATTGATATGCACTATGGTTTCGTACTGTGACGTCATATCCGATAGATTTCAACACTTGTTTTGGTCCGTTTGTTTACATTGTGTATTTGGGTGACAAAATCTATTTTAACGAGCCTAATGTAGTGTCGAATGCAATATACCGTCGTCGACTAATAACAACACTATGACATCAATATCTGAAGCGGTTAATCGTGGCTATATACCCACGGTTTTGTGAAAACTGCATGCCAACGAAGATTTTATTCCAAGTAAGATTATTGAATTTTCTCACTAAATATTTAAACGATTTTCTTTTTATAATGATCCTGAGTATTTTGCCTGTATTGTGACGACAATTTGATTCAGACGCAAGGTTAAAAGTTCAAGGGCAAACTCCCATACAATTTTGGTCATTCTCCTTTGACAGGGCTAAAATTGGTTTCGTCTGTATCTTCGTAATACTGTGTGACAAGGGTAACAACAGTTTTAGTGCTGTCTAATTTTAACATTGTGTCTTCAGAATCGAGCCCAATATCTAATAAATAAAAACATATACTTCGCGTGTCTGTACATTGAAAATATTGCTAAAAATATATATTTGGTGAATAAAGGATAAGTAACACGATTTTTGAAACTTTTGTCTGTTAGTTATGCATTGGGGCATTTGGCATAATCACTACGCTTGGCAGATGGATTGATGATCGCAGTAATGATCTATATATACACAGAAGAACGTTATTAGTGCAAATAGTTTTAGTCAGAGGACCGGGTGTGGTGGCGTTCATTGTGGAAGGCCTATGTCCAGCAGTGGACTACTAAGGGCTGATATGATGATGATGAGTGCAATCCTTTAGCCGCCTTGACGACACCCACGGGGAGATTGAGGGTGGCCCTATTCTAAGTCGGGAACCACACGGGTAAACAGTTGCATTGGTTTTCGATAAATTTCTCAATCAAATTAAATGCTTATCGGATTTGGTCAGCAAAAACAACAAAACTAAGTGATTTGAAACGTTTGATGGAATTCCATATAGGCTCGAAAATGCGCATGCCAACAATGTTTGGCATGCATTCAATCAAATATGGAAATTCTGTGTACTAACAGCTAGTGTTTGCACGCACTAACATACCTGCGTATACACAGAATCTAGATTGTCATCAATAATTCGACTGACGTTTTCTTTATTATAGGAAACAGCGTGGCCAATGATTTTGGCCAATAACGATTTCCGCATATACCTAATTTGCGAATATGAATATACATGCAATAGGTACATACTTATACTCTTTGCATCCAGTATTTCCACTCCTCAAAAAATTCGCCACCACCCAAAAGGTTGCCTGTAAGAAATCGCTGAAAGCGAAGGCCGCCGTTATTCATTCATCCTTCTATGTAAGTTTTGTTTTTATTTAATAATGTATATGTTTTGGTGCACAATAAAGAATAATTGAATACTTTCGATTGGCGTTAAAAAAATTACCCCATATGGGGAAAAATCCTTTTTTTTCTGTTATTTATTTTAATTTACATCATTTTTAGCATTAGGCTCACTACTAGGACAGTGGTGTAATTTTTTTTATTTTCGGATTTCCTTGTCAGTTAAGGAATAATCGGCTGGTGACACTTTTCTGTTCCACCCTGTAAACATATACTAACAACTGTTCATTCCCATACTGTTATTTTAACCTGTATGATTGGAATTAGAAAGGGGTCTTATCTTATCTTCTTAGGGGGCCAGAAGGACCCGATTTGGTAGACCTTACACACGCCTTAGAATTTCTTCTTTGGCATATGCAGGTTTCCTCACGATGTTTTCCTTCACCAAAAAGCCTGTGGTAGAAAGGGATGGACCACTCACAAATGTAACACTCAGACCGGGCCAACTTTTACGTAGAGTTGTTCAAAGTTGCATGTCCCTGGTGGGATTCGAACCCATGACCTCCAACGCTCGAGTCTAACCACCAAGATACGAAATCAACGAAGAATTATGCAATACAAAAAATTCTCAATGGAAATAGAAAATTTTGAAAATTAATTAATTTAAAACGTACGTAAAGATTAAAAAACTAAAAAAAACAGATAACAAAGGGGTTATCATTATCGCAAATACACATACGAAATCGTATTGTAATACGTGTGGGTAAAGAAAGATATCCAAAGGGATCAAAAACAGCATTATACGCAAACAATGGCCGCAGCTGTTTATAATAACGAATATTATTATCTCGTTTTGTTGCCCTGTTATCAGTACTTTTCTGGAAAATTACACTTGAAGACAATGTAAGTCGTTTGAACTTCAAATAAGAAATCTACATCTAAACTTCTACATCTACACTAATATTATGAAGAGGAAAGATTTGTATGTTTGTAATGAATAAACTCAAAAACTACTGTACCGATTTCAAAAATTCTTTCACCTTTAAATTGCTACAATATCCCTGACTAACATATGCTATTAGCGTGGGAGTGAATGTGGGAGTGTGAGCGGGAGCGGAAGTGGGAAGGGGAGCGGATTCTGTAGTCCACGCGAGCGGAGCGTGTATTATATTATATTCGTCGATGGAAAGGCAAAATTGCTGAAGCGTCAATTTAGTCAAAATAATAATGTATATATTTATTTAATAAACGGCATAGAGAAATATAGCTTATCGTAAAAAAAATTAAGTCATGTCAATATGTTTTTATCAATCAAAATCCTACTTCGGCGTTACAGCAAGTTTGCCTTAGCAGCGACGATAGTACGAATAAACATGGAAATATTAAAAAAGGGTGATCTAGTTAAAAAAAGGATCATCAACTAATGCGACATGTAGCACATATTTATTTAATTTATTATGTTGTGCTATGGTATACCAAGGATTATTGTTTAAAACCCTACCTACAAATATCGTGAATTACAATAACTACTTATTAAACCATACATTATGTGTAACTAGCCATTTTGGCTGACCTTTTCTACTCACAAAAATACGAATATTTTGATAACCGTTTAAATGATAACCATTTTGTTTACAGATGATGCTATTTCTATTGACTGGGAGATTGATCAAAGCGTTCAGTAACGTACTATATATTTTTTTAATGCTCTATTGTTTCTGAAAAGAAAGGAACTGTGAGCACTGGAGAGGCATAAGGCATTTCCGACAGTAGACGGCAACGGTTGATAAGACGATTTTCTTAAAGTAAACAACAACGTAAATTGACTACAACTGGGAGTCAATTTTCGCAGATTGAATTAAAGGAACCTCTGATTTTGTCCGCAAGTGTACTTGTCGTGGAAAAATGCTTTTAACGGGGTTTTTTCAAAGGCTCGCCATTTCATTATGGTAATGCGTCGACCAATCTTTGATATTATAGTGATTATTACCTTTTTAGACCGCGAAGGAGCTCGCTTCTTGAACAATAGGAGGCATTAGGGTCTGCAGACACGTCCTTCAGTTAATTTATTCCGTTGTATATTTTGTACAAAGCTAAACGGAGACACGCAGTATTGTATTTCATTGGACAATTTTATTCCTTAATTAACATAATATAATTAATTTCAATGCAATTAACTTAGCTTAATGATTTAATTTTAAACAGTATAAATATATTATTTAGTCCATTAACAAGTTTTTCAATAAATGCAATGTCAACTTCATTAAATACTTCGTTCATTTAACAACATAAATGTTTATTGTTTGAAATGAAATTACATTTGATATTTATTTTAATATTATAACGAAATTGTGAAATTGAACTAGGCATTTAATTTAAGCACACCTTGCTTTTAATGTGACAATAGTTCTAGAGTACAATATCTGATTACTTAAGTACTAGTAATATTCATACTTTAAACGTTAGGTAGTCTAATAACTAGCTTTTCCTATGGTAATAATTATACTAAGTTTTAATTAATTTTAAAAACACCTACCAAAGAAAAATGGAATCAATCAATCGAAGAAAAAAATTCTTTAGGATGCAATAAAAAAAGAAAAAATTATAAAGATCGATTGAATAGTCGAGCCGAACGACAGAAGGGTAGTTTTTTAGGATAAATAAAGGTTTACTGGAAGAATTTTCTAAGGTTAACAAGTCATTTATTGTAAAGTGTCTACTCTGTAATCTAATAAATAAAATCGTAAATTTCAAGTTATATAACATATTAAGATCATTTTTGAGAGTGTGATTAATATATGTGTAGATGCGAGCGAAGCCACGGGCACAGCTATAAAGAATAAATAACTACATTTCAAACTTATAAATCTAAAGGTAATCGAAATATGTATGAAATTTCTGTCAATGACCTCCATAATTTTTTCAGAACTGAGCAAATTTTTTTCAGCTCAATAGTACACTAGGTTTGTCTATATTTATATTATACTGTTGTATGGGTGTTATGTCTCCGTGTCATGGTCACGTGATGATCACGACACGCTATATCTAGACATCTTTTAACGTAATACTGTACACGTTCAGAGTTCGTACTTCGTATTCTATATGAAACGATTGATATAGTTACCAGATACAAGTGACGATCGGTTATGAACACCTGATTACCTACTCTTCTAGTCTTTCTCCTACTCTTTTAGTATTTGTCGTCAATCAAAATATTTATTTTCAAAATTGGAATACATTATTCTCTTTTTGACGTCAAATTCTGCCTAAAACTACTCCACTTCCACCTGTATAACCGTTCCTTACTCTATCCTGAAAAAAAGTATCCCACTAATATTAAAAATGCGAAAGTTTGGATGTTTATTACTCAATCACGCTTCAACCACTGGACGGATCGGGTCGAAACTTAGCACACATATAGGTTAGGTCCTGGATTAGGACATAGGATAGTTTTTAACCCGAAAAACATCTCATTACTACGGGAAATATATAATAATTTGTGATGTTAAGAAGTCGCAGGCAACAGCTAGTTGATAATATGTAGACTCACCTTTAAAGTAACAACAAAATAATACTCGTAAAAGCGGAAACCTAAAAGCAAGAAGGGCTGTGTTTTTAGTATCAGCATTTTACGGAATACTTTGTTCTGACGACTGGCCAGATTAGAGTGTTTTATTTCGTAGACCTACCCTAATAACAAGTTCATTTAAAATAAGCACCTACTCTCACAGAAACGTCTGCCAGATATATTTCTTTCTTTTGAAAGGGGAAGCTCTTTCTCAAATATCTCTGCTGTTCGCAGTCGTTATTATACAAATTACATTTTGTGATTATCTTGATAAATAATAGTAAGTACTTCTGTTTTTAGGGTACGTCTAAACTTACATACATACATAACATACATAATACGCATTGGTGCCAGAGGGGTAGGCAGAGACGATGTATCGCCACTTCGCGCAACTTAATGTCTAAACGTATACTTTCATAGCGAAACTTTTTAATGTGTATGTCTGTCTCTCTGGCGGATAACTCTCTACTACTTGTTTCTAAATTTAATGGTAATTTTTTCCTTTTCCTTTTTTTTACTTTGGGGCGTAGCGAGGAAGATATTATAAAATATATTTTTTAAATGACATAGAACGTATTCTATATACAGTACGAGTACATCTCAAAAAACTGGTCAAGTGATAGCGTAGTCGCGCCCATAGGGTCCCGTAACTTCAAAGAAAACGTAGAAAAAGTTATTTAAGTACCTAGTTGTTATTACCATGAAACAAGGTTCATTTTTAGGACCGCAGAACTAAGTTTGTTGTAAAGAATTTATGCTGATTTCTAAAAAACTGTGACAAAGACATCGTTTTATTTTTCTATAATATTTACCTCTACCAACAGTAATTATTTGAGTTTTTTTTTGTGCCAACTCGCAGATAAGGGTGGGGGAAATGAGATGGTGTTTTTCAGATATTTGTAATTAATTTTGCCCCTTTTTAATTATAATAATTTATTAATTTGCAATAAAGTTGGGTGGACATTATTTAAAACATTATAAATTTCAAGTCGACAGCATAGTTCCTGAGATAATCAGCTGTGATAGATGGATGACGAACTTAGTCGCACCATAAGGGTTCCGTTTTTACAATTTTTGTACCGAGCCCTAACAAATTTTCCAAAACGTCTGTCGGTCCGTCCGTCCGTCACGCTTTTACCCAGCAACTAAACGATTTCAGCGAGAAATTTGCAGCGCTGTTGTACAATTTACTTGAACTTTATAGGATATATTTCGATGCGAATTTTGTGTATAGTAGTCGTACACATAAATAGCACTAGTTTGTGTATTTCCATCGATTACTAAACCCTCATCGTATAAAACATTTCAAGCAGTGATGTAACGTTGTTTATTGTACGTAGAACCTCGTAGCATATTCTACGAACGTCTACGGCCGTTTGCAACACGTCACAGCTTGCTTACATTGCTACGACCGCCCGCCAAGACTGTTTTGTTGACACAGCAGCTCCGAATAGTAGCAGTCGTAGTTAATATAGCCGGCAGTTTCTGCAAAACAAGGCAAGGGTGAACTTGTAACTACTCATTTTCAATCGTATTTACCCTGACATAAAGTACATTACCAGTTATATAAAAGTCAATAGTTGGACTAGTTTAAAATATATAAGATATAACTAAGATTTAGGGTTGGTAGTGTCATTTATGGATGACGTGATTTTTCCGAGATTGATTTAAAAAAAATTATCATCCGTTCGTCTTTTATTTATTTTTAAACTCATACAGTATAATAAATATGGATATTCCGCATCGATAGTATAATCATCTACAATAAAAAATTAAATAAAAATAAGCGATTTTCATTAAAACAGTTAATAAAAATGCCGTGAAAAGTAATGTCCATATTTTATATGGACCATATATGACACAACCTAATTCCTGTTTATTATACTCAGATCGCATTTAAAAACCTAAGCATACCGGTGCGAAGGGACCAAATTAATTAGAAATATTGTACTCGTTAAATTACATGATGATGTTAACAGAAAATCCTATTTAAATCGAAAGGTAATCAGCCTTTGACTTTACTTAGTACCCTACTCTACAAAATATCACGGCCAATTGATTTTTATACGAGCTATATACTAAAGGTCGGTTTCCAGTAACTTTTAATAGCGATAAGGAACAACTGTATATTGGATGATAATAAAAAGACTGTTAATATTTTTTTCAGTAACTCAGTATTACATCTAGAAATCTTTTTTTTATAAGTAAATTTTGTTATGAATAAAATACGATACTTAGTTCTCAAATGTATGCTCACTTGTCGCGGCGGGGAATGGCGGGTAGCGGAGAGGTGTGGCGGGGAGCGCGGCTGTGAGACCAGTCATATCCCGTGCGCGCAATGTATTGTCCATAAAGTCTCATGTTTTTGGAAAACTTAGAAGCGTCGTAACTTTTTATTTTTTGACTTAAATGAAAAAATACCGAAATCACATTTTTTTTTATTACATAGCATGTTCTCAAAATATTCACAGACATTTTCTTATCATTCCATATAAGAGTATCGACATTAAGAAGTTGAACTTGACATAACTCTAAAACTAATCACTTTTGGTGACTATGTTTATTAAAAAAAAATTTAATAAATAAATATTACATAATTATATACATACATACTGTGTAACTTAACTCGTACACTTGTCCAATCCCAAACTAGGATTTCTCCTGTGCTACGGGAATTAAACAAGGATAGAACCATTCACAAACAAATATGACATCCAGAACGGGACCAAATTGTACAAAGTGATCCCCAGTGAGAATCAAACCCACGACCTCTGCGACTATAGGCCAACGAGGTGGTTTTAAGCGATTTAGGTCTATGACGTATCAAATTTCAGCCAATTTAACTGAAACCACATACTCCATAGAAATCCGCCGGGATACTACTAAGCTGACTTACTGAACCTCCCTGCTTGTAAATAAATGACATAAGATAAATAATAAAAAAAAAACATTAAATGATTTCTAGTCTTCACCGCTATTACCATAAGCGAATACTTAGTATTAAAATTAAATGTTATTTCTATATTTAAAGTAATTAAAATTTAAAAGTAAAATTTGCACGCCATGGGTGGCAGAATATGTGAAACTGTTTTTATTGTATACCATATTATTTTTACCATATTCTAGTAAATAAATATTTCATTTCATTTCAAGCGTGTAGATAACCCAACATGGTAAGACCCTAAACTCGTTTCGAGTTAACAATAAAGGTAGACTTAAAAACTAATCAGAACATTTCGACGATCAAGAACGGTATAGAGATCTTCAATTAGTGAGGCCGATCCTTTGTAATCCTCTGTTTCAAAGGGCTATTGATTGTAGGCACGTTAAAATGTCGGTAGAAATGATTAGAAGCTTTCGGTATCTAAAACCATCACATATATAGCTTCTAGCTATATACATATGCGAATACATTGGAACACCACACTAATATTATAAACTAGCCGTTGCCCGCGACTTCGTTCGCGTGGACAACTTAACATCACAAATGATTATGTATTTCCCGTAGAAGTGGGATGTTTTTTCGGGATAAAAACTATCCTATATCCTATTCCAGGACCTAACAACCTATATGTATGCCAAGTTTCATCCCGATCCGTCCAGTGGTTGAAGCGTGATTGAGTAACAAACATCCAAATATACAAACATCCAAACTTTCGCATTATAAATGCTATTAGTGGGATTAATATGTAAAAAAATATATTTTTAATTAATTCAAGTAAGTATACCTGGTTATCGAAGTTTACCACAAATCAATGCTAGATTTTATTTAGTAGCATTGGAATTGGAAGTCTGACAATAAGTATTCTATGGTTTGGCGTTCCCTGCTACCTCACCGCACCTCATGCCCGAAGCGTTTTCACTCGGTACTCCACTGTATATATTCATACACTGCTGCTGTAAGAGTATTTTAAATAAATAAAAAAAAATACTACTTCAAGCTACTATTTCCGAAGCCCTATCTTCCTCTTCCTGAAAGCCTTTGAAAAACTGAGGTTTGAGGAAAATGCTTGAGGAAAATTTTGAAAAAATTCTATTAACCGTCCTGTAAAATTGTACATTTTGAAATGGGACGAATCAAGATTGCATTACAAGTTTATGTGCTACGAAGCCTTATGTTCTTTTAATATTTGCCGTTTATACCTTACATGCAGCAATAAGTGCTGTAAGATGAAAATGTTCTTTTAAATCTGTACAACAGCCGTAATGTGCACTCTTGTGCAGCTTATTGTTTCTTGATTGGGTTTACATGACACCAAAATACAGCCTAAGACTATATATAGAATGTCAATGTATAATACCGCTTTAAATTGGCGTCTTAGCGAAGTTTTCTAACTCCACTAAAGAACTAAAACATTATCGTAAATCCCTTATATTCCATTAGGTTGTACAACAGCATTTTTTAGACTATGTACGGAGCCAAAGGCTGCTATAAGTTCATCTATATAGCTTTCAGATCTAAAGTGGTGATACGAAAGCAGTAAAATTACATATTATAGAGGCTGATTTTAGAAAGTGGTATAAGTATCTAATATACGGTTATTGTACAGCAACGCTTGCTGTAAGCTGTAAGAAGATACTGCAGTTTTTGAAAAACTTCTTAACATAATATATTATACTTACTGCATGTTTTTTATTAAAGTTAATAATACGTTTTCATCTCTGTTATTTTTTTCTGTCTTGTGAACTGTTATAAATTCAGTATTATTAACCTTATTCTATTGTGATGTTTGTTTTACATCGCATATTAGGTGTTGTTAAGTATTATGTGAATAACTTAAATACAAATAAAATAAACCTGTATTATAAGTTATATAAGTGGTTTTGACGATTAGTGGCCTTCCCGCCATCGCACCATTATCTTTCATCACAGAGTTCAATCTAATTTCGTATACCTTTGGCGCTCTACTAGCACTGTGTGCTTCACGAGAACTTTCATGCCGTGCAAAATAAGACTCTTATACCCCAGAGGTGTTCCTACATCACCACGATATTGGATCCATCAATGGAAACGTAAAGAGAGGTGTTCAACACAAGGCTGGAGTTATCCGGCGTACATACAGACTACTGATATTTTCTTATACACCAAAAGCATCAAATAATGAAGCGTGAAATACTGAAGGAGAATGCGTGGCGGAGGCGTGGCGGTAGCGGTAAACACCATACAAAATTCCGCTTTCCGTAGTTACTACGTAGTATTATAAGTATTCTATGGCGGTACTCTGTGTGACGTGACTCATACTAAATCGAATATTACAAAAAACCGGAGTATCTACGCCACGCATTCGCCTTGTGTGTTTCGAGTAATACTATTTGTCATCCTAAATTAGTTTCAGTATAGTTTGATTCGTATATCGCTAGCGCTCATAACAATCTGGTACCAGGAGACCTCACCATACACCTCATACCATGAAGCAAAATAATATTTCGTAGCTCATAGTTTCACCTCAAAAATTTTACCTTCATGATTGACACTAATTGGTTAATTATTATTAATATTAAATTAGATAACAGATGCATATTAAAATAATCTGTTATCTAATTAGATAACCAATTAGTGTCAATCCTGAAGGAAAAAAGTTAGAAGTGAAACTATGAGCTAAGATATGATATGATACAAATACAAATATATTTATTCATAAACACAGGTGATGTAAAGGATGTACAGGATATAGAGAGCTCTGTGTTTTCGCCCATTGGGCATATGAAATCATTGATATGTTAGTAAACTTGATCGAAGCAGACAAACGGAAAACTTGTGTATTATAGGTACATAATTATAAAATTAAATAATTTAAAATTCTAAGGTAATGTTATATTTTGTAATGTCACTTTAAACTATCTACTTAAAACTGTATAAAATTGTCATTTAGGAAATCATTAATTGAATAATATGTTTTATCAATAAGAAATGTCTTTAAATGTTGTTTAAAACTATTTATGTCCTCCCAATCGCGTATCGTATGATCGTATGATTGACACTAATTTGTTATTAAATTAGATAACAGATGCACATTATGATGCACAGATGAGGTTATTAATTAAAACCAATTAGTGTCAATCCTGAAGGAAAAAAGTTTGAGGTGAAACTATGAGCTACGAAAAATTATTTTGTTAGGTATGAGGTGTAGGATGGCAAAAAGGAATAACCCTCCCTCCCACCCTCTGACCCCTTTCTCTTCATCGGGGGGTTAAAAATTGTTTATTTGAATGGTCGTGTGTCATCAACCCTGTAATTCATCACGCGATGACTCGAAATATGCTATCAACAGTCGGATAGCGTATCACGGGCTATGAATAAGGTTACGTGACCGGAGCTTTGAACGAACCCTGAATAGGCAGTCATAATGCGAACAGCTATAAAAGATTTGATATCTCCATTTATCAGGTTACCGTCGTAGTCGAACTAACTGCAAAGCTGTATTAAAAAGTTACTTGACTTTACTCTTGCCTTTCAGACGTCCAAAACTTAGGTATATCTTGTTTAGTAAAAAGAGCTGATATATTTATTGTCAAACTAGCTGTTGCCCGCGACGTCGTCCGCGTGGACAACTTAACATCACAATTTATTATGTATTTCCCGTAGGAGCGCATGTTTTTCGGGATAAAAACTATCTTATGTCCTATTCCAGGACCTAACCTATATAGGTGCCAAGTTTAATTACTATTCGTCCAGTGGTTGGAGCGTGATTGAGTTACAAACATCCAAATATCCAAACTTTCGCTTTTATAATATTAGTAGGATTAGTAAGATAGAATAGCGTTACCCCGCAATGCTACCCGCAGTTTATAAATTTTTCCATTGTATATTATCAGTATACCAGATTTCGTCAAAATTATCCTTTATGGCTGGCTAGCCATTGAGCATCTCGTAGCTCCTTGCTACGAATTTTTTTAATAATGAAAGCCGTAGGCCTTCTTTATCTAGTTCTGAGTGCATTTGGGGTTTAAGGAGCACGTGATATGTATGCCGAAACGTGGACACTGACAGTGGGACTAGTTCGAAAACTCAAGGTCGCTCAGCGGGCTATGGAAAGAGCTATGCTCGGAGTTTCTTTCAAGAGACAGGATCCGAAATGTGATCCGCCAGAGAACTAAAGTTTTCGACATAGCTCAAAAAGTTAGTACGCTGAAGTGGCAGTGGGCTGGTCACATCTGTTGGAGAACCGATTACCGCTGGGGTAAAAGAGTTCTCGAGTGGAGACCGCAGCTGGGCAAGCGTAGTGTGGGACGCCCCCTGGCAAGATGGAGCGTCGATCTGCGTAGACGGCTGGCAGTGACTGGATGAGAAGAACCGAGGATCGGGTTCAGTGGCGCACCTTGGGAGATGCCTATGTCCAATAGTGGACTCTTTCGGGCTGATGATGTTCCCCTATCCACACATCCCATAAAAATAGAATAGTCGAGTAGAATAATGGTGTTCTTGTCACATCTGTCACATAACTATAGGAAGGAATCATGGAACTCTCTGCCAGCTTCGGTATTTCCGGACAACTACAACTTGGATATTTTTAAAGGAATTGTTAAAAATATATATATATAAAATGAACAAAATAAAAATCTTCTTGGTAAGCGCGCTCTACCTTAGGCCTCATCGTCACTTACCATCAGGTGTGATTGAGGTCAAAAATAAACCCATCAGGAATAAAATAAAATAAAACTGACGCATTTGTCACCTCCATCATATCCGTCATATCCGATGGTAAATACCAGCTTGATCCTAGGTAAATACATAGAACTAAATAACTAACTATTTCTAACTAGCTGTGCCCGCGGCTCCGCTCGCGTGGACTACAGGTTCCGCTCCCATTCTCACTTTCGCTCCCTATCCCACTTCCACTTCCACTCACACTCTCAATCCCGCTCCCGCTCCCCTTTTCCCACGCCAGACAGAACAGACAAACAGACAAAAATTTCAAATATGATCGAAATGTGTTCTGTTGCTCATCCCTAGACGCCCAATTTTTTTTTTTGCAAATATCTTCAATGTACAGACACGCGATGTTTACGATTTTATTTATTAGATTTAAGTAAGTACAGTTAGTTGATCTGACTTAAAAAAGAATTGTGGCAAAATTGCCCAAAATTCTAGCATAATTTTAACTACGCCTAAATTATTATGATATCAAAAACCTTCATATGTACCCATCATAGGGTACACACACGTATATTTTCACATGCTCATTGTGTACCAACAGCTGCAAACCGAAGCTAGGTTTATTTGTTCGGTCGGGACTATTGGTAACGAACATAGCTCTGATGCTGGCATATTTATGGGCTAGCGGACGTGGCTGGCTGCTGACGCGACCCGGCCAGGCAGTGATGTGTGGCGGAATTACGGCGCAGCCACAACCGTTTGGTTGAATGCGTCGTGCCAGGAATGTGGCGATTGCAATGTCATAGTCATAAATCGTTAGTAGGTCATTGTTGTTAGGCTATTTGCCCAGGCTGTAGCCTTTCCGCGACTAATTGAGTTTCCGATGTATCTAAATCTAGACTAGTTTAAGTTCTATTGGACCTTACTCCGGAAACGGCTTCACAGACCGTGATGACCAAATCGAAAGTAATTAAGTAGTTTGCAAGATTAGGACGAACATAGAAACAGAGCCATGTGTTTTCCGGTAGAGTAGAATAGGACCACTCCAACTCTTCCCGTGGATGTCGTACAAGGCGACTAAGGGAATACATTAAAAACATCAATCAGGGCTCCCCAACCCGTCTGGCCAGCGCGGGGAGTGTAGGCCAAATCCTCCGTCTGTCTCCGGCAGATGAGAGAGGGTTGTGCTCCTGCAGTGGAGAGAAAAATAACCTGATGATGATAGAAACAGAAACTTTGTTTTCTACTAATTGATAAGGTTTTTTGTCCGCCAAGTGGTATCACGGAGCGAAAAGTGGACGAAGGAAAGTCTCTTTGCGATGTTGGATCGCGCAGAGTCTATGAATCGTCTCTGCCTACCCCTCTGGGACCAGAGCGTGAGCAACACTTGTCTAATCGCAAACTAGGATTTTCTCCTTTGCTATGGGAATTAAACAAGGAAAAAAATTCACTAATATAACTTCCAGACCGGGACCAGCTTATACAAATTGTACAAAGTTGTCTGTCCCCAGTGGAAATTGAACTCACTACCTCTGGCGTTCGAGTCCAATAACCAATCCACTAGGCCAACGAGGCGGTCAAAAAAAAATTTTTTTTTTAATACTAATTACTATTTTATTTATTGTTAGTGATTTTGTAGTATTAAATGTAAAATGTACTCTAGTGCTCATAATGTGAATATACTAATTATATATAGCCTTTGAACTGTTTAGATGGCGTGGCTACTGGGTAGCCTCTCCAGTGCCTAAATATTATTTAAATGGAGAAGGTAATGTTCACACCTAGGAAGCGGTAGTCGATAAAAATAAATGACGTGTATAAATGTACCAAGTGTACTCATATGCAATAAATGATTTTGACTTTGACAGTACCTTCTTCTCTATTATAAACTTCTGTCGCATCGTATCATCGTGAACAACATTATATATATCTCGATGTAAACAGATCCTATCTATATTTCATTCCAGATTAATAGTCCTATGAAAACAAACGCATTTGCGTCTCGAAAACAAAATACACAATAGATGGTGTTCCTAAGTGGACTGCAAAGTTTACATGGTAATACAAACCTGTTTTTGCTGCTGGTGACCCTTTCATGTATATGTTACCGAGACGTAAATAGCGTTGGTTTTCATAGGACTATTAATCTGGAATGAAATATATTCAGAAGCGGTGGTAGTTTTCCAACTCAATCACAGACTGTCCCCAGTCACTTTAAAAGTAGAAAAGTTTGAACTTATATTTGAATGTAACAAGAGATTTTAAATTGAGCTGATTCAAAGTATCCCTTCACATGCACTTCAACTTTGATAAAGACCAGGGATTCATCATTCGAATTAATTTACCGCGATAAATACCTACAGTTTCGGACCGCCCCGGCGTTTGCTCTCTCCCGCCCGTACGGAGTAATAACAACGCTAAGTCAAACGCCTTAGACTCGTTTTTGCGCGCAGCGCGGCACGTCACGCGCCGCTTGCACATCGCGTGCTGTACGGAGTAATAACAACGCTAAGTCGAGCGCCTAAGACACATTTTTGCGTTTATTCTGACTCCTGACACACGGGACATCCCATTTAGGGTTAAATCTGAATCAATAGATAGATAAACTCTTTACTGCACACAAATTAAGAATAACAATAGGTACAGATTTATGGAAAGTGTACAAAGACGGTTTTCGAATAAAAATGTAGGTGTTTTAATTTTACTAGGGAGTGATGTATATGTAAGGTGTTACTCAAGACGTTAGCGTAAGACTAAGATAATGCATTGTTAATTGTTACGGTGAAATGTGGATCCTTGAAGGTTTTAGTTCGAGTGTAATTAGTAAGTCGACCAGTCTTAAATAGGGTAAAATGATAAAACAAGGTTAGGAGGCTAAGGTTGAATTTTAATGACTGAAAATGGAGGTTATGAGGCCAAGTTTCAGTGGAGGCCATTTAAATGAGTGAAAATGGATGATGTTTCAGCGATTATCATTCTGAACTATTTACGAATAACCAAATTCTATTAATACCTGAGGACTAGAGATCGGAATTAGGTAGTGTTATTTATGTACACAGAATCTCTATCAAGATAGAGCAGTTATAGCAATTTGTTTACTTCAGTCTCGCGCGTGCCGGTTTTTGGACACACCGTTCCCCTCCCGCGCACTATTTATGCCTCGCGGTCACGTTTATAGTGAGGATATGAATAAATAAATAAATATACAGTTACGTAGTTAGAAATCGCGTATAATGGCACTTGCAGATTTTTTTTCGATGTTTACCCGACCTTGATTCGGCGTGAACGAGTAAGCGTTTGATAGTTTTTGCAATATATTGCATATCGTTGGCACGCGTGTCGCGTCTACTTCACTATTCTATCTTGATAGGATTTCTATGTTTAGTATTTGCGATGAAATCATGCTAAATGCTAATTAGTTTTTGTTTTTCTAATATATGTTGAAAAATGAATCAAAGATATGTAATGTTATATAAGTGTGAAATACCTACAAATAAAAATATAGCTACTATTTTAATTTTTTCAAAAATAAAAATAAATAAAAAGCCTTTTTATTGTTTCTTCCATCACAGATGCAAATTAAATCATTAAAGTGATAAGATCGCCTAAATATTATTTATATGGTATTATTTGTAACTTTTATAATTTGTAACTGTATTTGTTTGTGCAATAAAGTGTATTACCGCGACTGGGCAAGCGTAATGTGGGACGCCCCCTGGCTAGATGGAGCGACGATCTGCGTAAGGCGGCTGGCAGTGACTGGATGAGAAGAGCCGAGGATCGGGTTCAGTGGCGCACCTTGGGAGAGGCCTATGTCCAACAGTGGACTCTTTCAGGCTGATGATGATGATGATGAATAAAGTGTTATGTATTGTATGCTTTGTGAATAAGTAGGTACTTAATACTAACAATGTAATTTTAATTATTAATTTTTAATTAATGAAGCTAAGGGCCCTTACCCGAACAGGGGGTTCGGGTAAAAGCCTCCTCCAGAAGTAGTCATGTCTTGCGCCTTGTCTAACCAGGCTATTTTTACATAGGCTTGAATAAAACAAGATTTAGTTATGTCTGTCATTTATGCAACTGGTATATTTCATTGTACACCCTTGTACATCTTATATATTATATGTATGTGGGCTTTTAACCGGAAGTTGTTGACTGCAAGAGATCCCTAAGTAGGATAACTCCGCCTTTGTATACAATTTTATTTCTTATTATTGTTGTTAGTTTTGGTACAGTTAAAGTGTTTACATACATACATTTGTTTATGCTTTACCTAAGCTAGAAATTTAATTATTTCTCTCTCGTGTGTGTGTAAGGCTTAAGAGAGACCGATGATATTAACAATATTTCCCTTTGTTGTAAGTAAATCCACCGTCGTAAGAGCTTTGTACAAGTATTATGAACACTGATGGGTTTAAAACCACTATGAGGTGAGTACGGATCGTTATCGGTAATCGGTAGCATCAGGTAACCGATTTAATAATCCTAATTTTAATTTAACTTATAAATAGATAAGTATAATATTAGACTAATATGTATAAACATATAATTAACCTAACACAAAAATGGCATGCTGTCGTTGCCTATAATTGGGGTGGCATCTGGCCAATGTATAATTATAAGATTCCCATAAGCAACATATTATGCCATGTGGTTTCCGGTAGAGTAGAATAGGACCACTCCAACTCCTCCCGTGGATGTCGTACCAGGCGACTAAGGGGATACATTATAAAACATCAATCAGGCCTCCCCAACCCGTCTGGCCAGCGTGGGGAGTGTAGGCCAAATCCTCCGTCTGTCTCCGGCAGATGAGAGAGGGTTGTGCTCCTGCAGTGGAGACAAAAATAACCTGATGATAAATGATGATGATACGATAACGATATTAGTAGATATGGTTTTCTGTATAAATGTTATGACATTACTACTTATTATGAAATTGTGTGACACAAAAAAACGGTAATAACTCGACAACGGTAAGGGTTTCACTGACAATGAAATTTCACATTCTGATAGGGCTTAATCCTATATTCACCCCCAACAAACTGTATTATTTACAGTTTAGGGAGTATGTATTTTTTTGGAGCGATGATTAAATAAATATTATTACTAATATAACTATGTTATTATTGAATCTGTGTATTTTTATTGTGCAGTAAAAAGTTATTGAACTGAATTAATAAATCATCACATCCACTGAAATCCTAGAATGGTGAAGTAGGCGCGACACGCTTGCCAACCATGTGCAATATATTGCAGAACTATCAAACGGTTACTCGTTTCGTGTCGAGTTATGGTCGGGTAAACATTGACAAATAAATCTGCATAAGTGCCATATTGCGCGGTTTCTAACTGCATAGCTGTATTTTCTCACTAGAAACATGACAGCGAGTCAAAAAGGGTGCGCGGGACTGAAGTAAACAAGTGGTTATAACCGTTCTATCTTGATATGATTTCTGTGATCATATCAGATCAAACACAGCATCATATTTTAATCCATGTAGGTATTTCTGCTAACTGTACAATGCTACCAAACCAAGCGAAAGATCAAGCTTTTTGACTTAAGCTAACAATTCGTGATAGAATATTTACGAAGTCTCGTCTAAAGACATTGTTGATATAATATGTTTACTAAGTTAAATACAAAAGCTTGGCAAATCTCTAGCATAAAAGAAGACTTATGTCTAGCTGGCTGAAGTTTAATATAGGTACGACAGAATAATGGAACCAATTCAAAGATTGTCAGTCTGTAAGTTTTCTAGACATTTATATTATTTTGGGCAAAATCTTTTAGCAACTGGCAGCAAGAATATTGCCTATAAACCTAATAAATGTTCGTGTATTACAATTCGATAAAATTCTGTTTAGAAATTCTATATAGAGTACACAAATATCGTTCTTTTCATTCTAACACCACGAAAGCAGAGAGTACATAATATTAGCATAGAATACCTAATAATACTACGATATTATTAACTCTACCGCAGAGCACGGCCAGCAGTATATGTTACAGAGGCACACATGTAAACACACGCGGACGGGCTATTGATCCTGTAGTAGTAGTAAAATGAAATGAAATGAAAATTATTTATTTCAGATATACATTCCATATATAATTAGTAGGTCTTAAACTAGGTTAGTAGGAAATAATTTTTTTTTTCGTCAATTGTACAATAGAAAATAGTAAGTGATTTATTCTGTTTGCTCGGGAGTATGACGTAAGACAGTTGAGCAAAAATCATAAAGAACAATCGCGAGATTGGACCCAAAAATAAAGATTCATGATTGGGGTTATTATTATTATAAAGACAATTTTATAAGAATGTTAATAAAAAATCATGGAGTGAAAAGAAGTCTGGAATCAGCTACAATTTAATGTTATAATTTTAATAAATTATCATCCTCAGCAATAATAAAACGCAGTCAGATTTTGGCTACGTTCGGATACACATGTTAAATTATGTTCCAATACATGACTGAACTTTTCGGTTAAAATAGTAAGATCAATTATTTTAGGGCAATTGAAAACAACAACAAAAACGAAAAAGTATAGAAATTATAAACGTAATCTAATTATACAACAACAAAACCATCTAGAAAACCAAAAATTAAGGCTTCATATTTGTTTGAGTTACGACAAATGAAGTCCATGTTTTAAAGTTTTTATTAAAATGTTTATTTACAACAATTAATACAATTTTTTATTTTATTGAGTAACTAAAAAAACTCTGTTTCATGTCCGAGTTGTAAGCTTCAAAATCCGTGGTTTTCATGCTTCTTGTCCTGGTTGGCAGATTTTAGAGATGGCAACTCTATCCACGCCTAACAACAACCAAACTAACCAAAGTCTTGACTTGATACATAATCTAGTGACTTCATTTGAAATCAATGGCGGTATATGACAGTACAATTTCTAAGGTCATATGCCCATCAAGGGAACCATGTCAAGACTCAAGCGAGGCCAATAATAAATGTCGTCACATCACAAACAAAAGGCGGAGTCGGAACGAGTAAACAATTCGGTAAGGCCGGTAATTTGTCACTCGTAAACGTTTTTGCATATTGTTCGCCCTCCATTTCCGGGAATACTCGAGATGTGCTTTTATATCAGATTGTTACGAAGAACTTTTTGCCTCTACTTTTCTAACTGTATACAGTAGACAACAATATTTGGGTATTCATTTAACCATCTTTAAAGATTCCATAATTCTGCTCTGTTGTTTCATATACATATGAAACAACAGAGCCCCCCTCCGGAGCGATCGGTCTACTTTCCCCATCGGTCTACTTGTCCAAATGGTCAACTTTCCTCTTCGGTCCACTTTACTCTTCGGTTCACTTTACCCATCGGTCCACTTTACCTATCGGTCCACTTAAGAAGAAGTGATATAGTTTTTGATCGCAAACTATCAAAACTGTTAAAGAAACTTGAAACCAGGCAGATAAACCATATACAGCTGTATAGCATAGAATACTAAATATTACTACTTTAAGAAGCACGGCTGGCAGTACACACTACTGGGCTGTCACAGTTCGGCTCTCGTCGCGCCGCCCGCCGCCGCCGATACAAAGTTGATACGACAACGCGCTATCGACCGGCACTGAGCGTTCGACGTCATAATAATATATTAATCATAGCGTCCCTGTCTCGATCGACTATGTTCGCACGTTGGGTGCGGCAGCCCTACAATAATTTTCACACACACACAAAAACGTGTACGGACGGCCTGGTGTTATAATAGTAGTAAGTTATCAAATCTATTCGCTTGTGTATTTGCCGGAGTATTCCTAGGACCTATATATAACAAGTTTTTACAACCGCTCTGGTTAAACATCGTAAAGCTGGTATGTTTAATTAACTAGATGTAGTTTAAAGGGAAAGTAGGGCGTAAAATATTTTTATGGATGAAACTTAGAACCCGTTTTACGACTCTATATAAATTATGATTTCATACATTCGTAGTGCTCCTCTTTATTTTGCAAAATGGAGACGTTTCCACGCGAAAACGTAATATTTCAACGTTGTATACGTCAGCGAAAGAAGGTAGAGTGAAATGGGTTGCCCGTGCACCAAGCTTCTAGTGCTATACTGTGGGTATTAGTAGCATTGCAACTAAAATAGATGCAACTCCACAAATAAATCGTCGGTGTACTGGCAAAAGGTCGAATATCCCATAGCATCTTCATTTTCTTTTTATTTAAAAGAAAAGTGGGGACATTTCTCACACGGCCACCTGATCCCAAACTAGGCAGAGCCTGTAATATGGGTATCAGATAGCTGATATACGAGTACATACATAAATACATAATATATAAATAACATCCAGTCACAAGGCAAACACAAGTGCACATCACACGAATTGCCCTAGGCGGGATTTGAACCTGAGACCCCGAGCTTCGCAGGCAGGTATACTACCGACTAGGCTACGGGGTCGACAATTCTTATTTGTAACGTGACATTCTGATGGTACGTGACGATGAGTTCTAAGGTGGAGCGCGCTTACCCAGAAGATGCCTATTCACTCTTCCTTTGAAAAGATCCAGGTTGAAATACCGAAGCTGGCAGGGAGTTATTTAGCAGTTCGCATTATGCGAGAGGAAGCAAAATGCTTCTTGCGAGAATGTTGTATGTCTACTACATAAGGATGAAGTCCCTCCCTACGCCTACGCCAGGAGATGGAAGGGGGATGATGGAATCTAATCGTGCAATTCCAGGGCACACTGCGACGATGTCAGAGGCTCTGTAATTTGGTATTTACCAGAGCATCGTCGCCAATGAGCCTTAGGCCCTGACGCTCAACTACGTCCAGAGCAGCCAGCTGATACTTGGCAGAGCCGTCCCAGAGGTGACTGCAGTAGCCTGGAGGACGGATATACTATTAATTTCCTTTGTTTTTTCGCTCTTTTGTCAAAAGACCAACCATATATATATTGATTAAGAAAAAACAATAAGATAAATCTTAAATTTCTAGTCTTCTAACTAAACCAAAATTGAGGTTTATCTGTAGAAGACGAGTCCGCAACAATAAGTTATCTACTTTTACAGATTATAGCATTTACATATAACTAAGGTACATTTCATATTTATAAGTTGTAGTCATTATTCTGGCTAGCCAGCAGATATTTTTTGAAAAAAAATATTTAAAGAAAATGGAGTAAAATTCGTAACCAAAGACCGAGTTTTACAGATTCGTCGACCCAGTAGCAAAGCTTTTTCGTCAATTTCTCTGTCTGTCTGTTCAGATAACTCGAGGACTACTGAATTGATTGAGCTAAGATTTGAAACATACATTTAACATTCCCCAGTAATGATGAGAAAAATATGGAAATTTTAGAATAGGAAAAAAAGGGAATAATCGAAACCAAAAAAATACTTAATTGACAGACCCTGATTATTCTTACGTTCGATATTACATAACACTGCCAATTTTTTTTTCATTTACATGTTTTGGAAGACTTTTATCACGTTTTGGGAACTATGGAATTGGTAGGCTCAGCTCGTCGTTCCCTGACGAGCTGAGCAGCGTGATTTTGGCGTGAATAATAACCTGGTTATTGACAAAAGGAATATACTATTGGATATCGTAAGTAAATGCAAAATATATAATTTGACACTATCGAAATCTCTATCTGTCTCTATAATAATAATAATAATAATAATAGATAAATAGATAGATAAACTCTTTATTGCACACAAATTAAGGATAACAGTAAAATAGGTACAGATTTTTGGAAAGTGTACAAAGGCGGCCTTATCGCTTAAAGCGATCTAATTTATAGCGATAATAATTTATTTATTTCTCACACATTGTATAAACATTTCTAAATTACAATAATTAAAACAATTCAAGTCTAGTTTCAATAATTAAATAATTTAAAATTTTTAAACTAAGTATAAACTAGAATAATTCAAAATTAGCTCCAATAAGTAATTAATCATCACTCTGAATTTTAAACTAAGTATAAACTTGTGGCTTAAAAGTCAGTATTAACAAAACACTCTCTCTAGTGCTGTCTAAATTGGAAGAAATATTAAATGGCCAGCACTTAAGAGAGTACATATAGTTTACCACAACGTAAAAGAAGGATATACTTATGGTGTAATAATAATAATAAATGTAATAATAAAGTATGTCCGACCCAAATCTATGTAGGTACACACTATTGGCCCGATTCTGATTTCACATTTGACAGCACTAAAATTAGTTTCGACTTTATCTTCATTATATTGTGTGACAGGGATAGCAACAATTTCAGTGCAGTTGTCCTTCAGAATCGACCCCAGTAGGTATAGTGTTTTTAAAAACTTCTCTCTGGTTCAGTCAACTCCATCACCGTTCGCTTCATCTCTATAAACACTCTTGTCAAATTTGAAAGTTCGTTATTGTACTCAGCCTTAATTAAGTCCACAGCTGGACCACTACACCTCTGGAAATGATGTGAGATGATAATGCAAATATGATGAAGTTAAATGTCAGACGAACCACTTTTCCGAACGATTGTACATACAGAATACAGGCCGTAGCGTGTTCGATTAATTTGCTCGTATTGAGTACTGTATCAGTTAATGCTTATTGCCTACGACATTCTAATTTCGACTTTATTACCACTAAGTAAGGTTTGCTGAGTATATACATACCTGACTTTGATGTTGTACCACCCACATCACATCAAAGCAAAATTATATATTTTTTCCTCCGCCAATTTGTATCAATACAATAAGTCGCAATACAAAGAAATAACATCATCGTCATCATCAGCCGAAATACGTCCACTGCTGAACATAAGCCTCCCCAATAGAATGACACTTTTGGTGGGCTGTCTATTGAGGGATTTGTCATAATCACCACGCTTGGCAGGCGGATTGGTGATCGCAGTAATGATCTTAATATACCATCATTATACAGTAACCCGAAAATGAAGTGGTTTACAGTTTCTCTCGTATTGCTGCAATAAATCAACTGGATACGTTTAAAAGATATTCTGCAATCTGGCACCAGTTGAGAGAGGTAGCGAAAATGGAAAATTTTATTAATACAAAAAATTTACAATATACCTTCACGCTGAGAACCGAAATTCGGGTTCAGTGGAATACCATTGGAGAGTACTAACGCCAACAGTGTCAGTAGACTGACGATGATAATAATCGTCCATTAAATAATAGCATCATCATCATCATCAGGTTATTTTTGTGTCCACTGCAGGAGCACAACCCTCTCTTATCTGCCGGAGACAGACGGAGGATTTGGCCTACACTCCCCGCGCTGGCCAGACGGGTTGGGGAGGCCTAATTGATGTTTTATAATGTATTCCCTTAGTCGCCTTCTTTCTATTTCTCAGCTATCGATAGACTTTCGATCGGCAATACTAGTCCTGCGACTTTCTTCATCAGGGCTACCACAACGACATTTAGGATATCTGCGTCGCGACCTCACTACGTCCGGTTCGAGGCATCCCCTCACGTTTCCGGTCCCCTCGTCTCGTTTCGCAGGCTAGACAGCGTAGCGCTGTAGAACTTTCCGGACTCCGTCCCTCTTGCAATCAATATTGTAATATTATGTTTTATAACAATAGAATTTTAGTCTAAGTCTTTCTTTGTTCTCTAGCCATTATTATATTCAAGTTAATATACAGGTCATTACCATGAAGGAAAATATCGCCCTCATAAGTCACCTTAAAGTTTTTACATTCATAAATGACACTAATTCGTTATTAAATTAGATAACAGATGTCATGTCATGTAATTTTTTTTTGGTTGATTCGTCCTTCGGACAGGCAAAAGTCGCTAGACTATACAGCCAGGTCTTTTTAAGTAGGAGTTCTTAGTTCGATTATCAGAATCAGAGTGCTTCGGACCAATGCTGGTCCTGATATAGTCACAGACTTCCCTTACTAACGTTGATAGTGAACTTTAGTAAGGTTTGAGGTAAGGAAGTTCACTGTTTTAAGAAGATCAGCTTAGTCACGTTTATTTATGTTTCCTTCATAGTGTACACATGCACAGACACTTGTTGTATAACAGTCCTATGCTGAGGCACTGGGTGAGGCTTCACCTCTCCAGTGCCAAATCGATTGTCAAATAAAGAAAAGAAAATTGTATATACCTTTTTAAATATGTTACTTTTATTGTATGTTTCACTAACGTAGCTTTAGTTTTAGTTTTTAGGTTTTATGTTACTAACAATTATATGGACATGAGTCTGAAATAAAATATTATTAATAATAATAACATACTATCTCTACTAAATACCAAAGCCCGAAGTATACATTATTTTGGAAAAAACAAATACACAACAAACTGTTCGCCCACATATGTATCTCATGTCATGTCAGCTTCGAGGTGTTATCGGTTACTTTTTGTTTCTATTTCAATTCAGAATATATATTCATCATCATATCAGCCCTTAGACGTCCACTGTTGGACATAGGCCTTCCCAAATGAACGCCACCACACCCGGTCCTCCGCATCCAGCACTGATTTAAGACTTTCGTCTTTAAACATTGTGGAATGGGCGACTTGAAGACTTGACGCAGTTTTCCGTATGCTGCGCAGCCCAACTGGATTCTTCTGTCACCTTCAAAATTGTTCCTACCCAACTGTGCTGTCTGTCCTATATTATATATCATCATCATCATCATCAGGTTATTTTTGTCTCCACTGCAGGAGCACAACCCTCTCTCATCTGCCGCAGACAGACGAAGGATTTGGCCTACACTCCCCGCTCTGGCGAGACGGGTTGGGGAGGCCTGATTGATGTTTTATAATGTATTCCTTTGGTCGCCTTGTACGACATCCACGGGAGGAGTTGGAGTGGTCCTATTCTACTCTACCGGAAATCACACGGCATATTGTATATATTTTTTAATTCATTATTTATTTATTTTATTATATATAATTTTTAATATAAATTAACCTCTGTGAAATTGTACAGTCTACATTACGGTTATGTAACATAGCACCGATATACCCTATATACTCTCATCATCATCATCAGGTTATTTTTGTCTCCACTACAGGAGTACAAACCTCTCTCAACCGCCATCATATATTAGCTATAAATAGCTGCATAACTCAATTGTACTAGTTGGGAATAACGTGGCTTTTTTAATCATTGAGGATTTTCTATGATAGATGCAAAATTTATGGTCTATTCTCTTATACATTACTCCATTGTTAGTTTCGTGAAACTATTCAACTGTTTCAACTGTCAGCCGCGGTCTCGTCTTGACACCGCGATATGTCTACAGAATATCCACTTCAATCTTCCAACTGAAAATTCATTGTTTCCGTTAAAATAGAATTGGAACAGAAACTGCTAAAGAAAGTTATAGCCGACATGTAGTTAGAATTTTTACGTCATGGTATTATGCCTGTTAAGGAATCAATGATTACCAATGATGGTTTTCTTCATGTGTAACGTTAATAAAATAAATAAATGAAGGAACGAATGAATGAATGAATGTATAAGTGAATGAATGAATGAAATAATTATCCAATTCTTATTTCTGGTGAGATTATAGGTGTCGGTTTTAACTTATTAACATTAAAACAAAGCAAATTTAAAGTATTTAATGAATGCCTGGAAGATATCGTTTTAAGCGATAAGGCCGCCTTTGTACACTTTCCATAAATCTATACCTAACTTGTTAATCTTTACCTATATGCAATAAAGCAATTATGTATCTATTTTTAACAAGACAATCTAAATTGCATTTCTGTTAGGTAGGTACTCACATTTCCAGCAATAAAAGCTACTCGTTCTTAAATTACTATACCTCATACCATTAAGCAAAATAATTTTTCGTAGCTCATAGTTTCACCTCAAAGTGTTTTACTTCATGATTGACACTAATTGGTTATTAAATTAGATAACAGGTGATTTTAAAATGTGCATCTGTTATCTAATTTAATTACCATTTAGTGTGATGATGATGAATCCCTGGAATCAACTTTTTTACATTTTGTATGGAAGAAATTGCATATAGCCTTGTCTGTACTAGATATTGTAAATCTGTCATTTTAAAATTAATTTAATATATATGCAATATTGTATGCCCGTAATGGGTAAAGATCAGCTGTACAGTGTACCTTATAGTAAACAGTAAATGATTTCTGATTCTGCATACTTTAACTTAGATTGCTTTTTATGAGCAATAAAGTAAAGTAAAGTAAAACAATTCTATGAGCAGTAAAGTATATTTAAATAGAACTGAACATTACATGTGCGATTCGGATTTAAAATTTTCGTTTAAATTTTTTTCCTCCGGTGGTATTTTCCGTCACAGACATACTTCGCTTCCGTGCAAGTACCTATTCAAATATTTACGTTAGACTTCGTAGCTGGAAGTGAAATACGGATATAGGGAATGTCAAGCACACGGATTATCTCTTTTTTCATATCATTAAATAAACTGTACTGACAATATGAGACTCTATAGGCAACATTCCTAGGGAACGTACCCAAACTACGTGACCAATTTAAAAAACCTTCCCCCCCCCCCCCTCGGCAACCACCTGTAGTATATTCCAAGAACCCCCCCCCCCCTCTAGTTTTCACGTAATAATGCATATAGTTCGAAAAAAAATTTCCCTGTGACCAAGCGTGGTAGATTGAAGACCCCTCTAACCCCCCCCCCCCCCCCAATGGTTCACGTAGTATGGGTACGTTCTCTAAGGGGCTACTGATCTAAATAGGTTACAGCTAGCACACTGGTAAAAAATACAGCCTTTTTACAGCTTAACAGCTTTATATCGGTGTCAAGCGTAATAAATAACACCAATATACCTGCTTAAAGCTGTATATTATGCCAGTGTGCTAGTTATATTATCCGCTTTCACTTTATAAATTCATTTTTTATTTGTGCTACAGAAGGTATACTTTACATAATAGACGATCACTGTACAAGTACTGTTGTTCTGAGATACATGTTATAAAAGGAAACAAAATTTCAAGAAGGTGGGTATGTCGGTTTCGTACATATGTTATATTGTATTCGCGACTTCGTTTAGTTTAAAAGTATCATATATTTCGATGGCAGCAAAATAATTACTTGTAAATAAATTGTAAAATTATTGCATTATTGTGCTTAGAATGATATTGTTTCATCAGTAAAAAAAAATATCGTAAAAAAGCCCCCGCTCCCGCCCCCGCCCTCATTCCCACGCCCACTCCCACTACAACTCCAAATGTAGTCCAAACTCATCGCAATCTGAATAGTACCGAACATTAAAATTATACTTCCATGTTACATTGCATACTAACCTTACCTTCTATATTTGAAAACCAAAAATGTCCACATATTTTGATCGAGTAAACCGATTGCGATTAATCAAAGCCTATAAGTTACTCCATGTTAAGCCCTATGTTTCTGTTAAAAGTCTATCAAAATCGGTTCAGTAATTTTTAAGTGATGCGTGCTCAAGCTAACAGACAAACAAACAAAATTTCCAAAAATGATCGAAATGTATTCTATTACTTATACTTAGACTCCCAATTTTTTTTTTGCAAATATCTTCAATTCTTCAAGTACAGACACGCGATGTTTACGATTTTATTTATTAGATTTATAAAATGTTGTTTGATAATGAAAACACAGAATAAGCTTCGATATTAATTATGTTTGCTTCGGCGGGCGTACGTTAACACCTAATAAAGGCCAATTTTCAACATCAATATAGCTTTCTCAATATCCATTTTCACAAGACTACAAGCCCGATATCTGAGCAGTATTTGTGTAACACGTAACCAAGAGCACAGACTACCGTTTACGTTGGATGGAAGCCTCAATCTGCTGCCGGTATCAAGAACCTGTTAAACGCCGATCATTCGACACGATGTCGTTTAGGAAACGCCTCTTTCGAATACTTCGGGAGTCGAGAACGTAACGCGTCGTAAATCGAGCCGAGATTGGAATCGAGATGAGATAAAAATCGAGATTTCCGAGTTCATTTTAATTTTATACGTGAGTAATTTGATTGGTTTCCGCTTGGTGTGTGTACTTACAACGCTTTTTTTACCTGTTGACGGAAACGACTTTATTTGACTTCCTCATGAAGTCTGAAGTCTTTGATTGTTTGATTTTGATAACATATACCTACAATTATTATGTTAGACGTTCTTTTCAACATAATTTTTCCTATTGTTATGTAAGTCAGACAAGGAATGGAACTCACTGCCAGCTTCGGTATTTCCGAACAAGTACAATTTGGATATTTTTAAAGGAAGAGTGAATAGGCATCTTCTGGGTAAGCGCGCTCCCACTTAGGCATCATCATCGCTAAACCCAGCAGGATTAAAACAAGTCTAAAATAAGCGGAATATATATGTGAATATGAATATTCATATTTAATACATTTGTTTACTTTGGCGTGTCACTATGTATAGAATTGTTTTAGCGGAATAATGGATAATGATTTGCTGAAATATTTTTTAAATATATGGGTACACAGCGTGTCTAAATAATGTTAAATGTCACACACAATTTATGAACAGAAATTTTATTTGTGCACTGATGCTATTTTCCAAAGAAAAAGTACGTATATGTATGAAGTGTATATGTATGTCGATTACTTCGAAAATACCACAAATTATAAGTCAAAAAATCACACACAACTACTAAGAAAATAAAACAACGGATTAATAAGTTATTCACACTTTTTTTGTTTTGTTCTGTCTATTGTTTTGTTTTGTGTGCGAATTGTACGTTTTAACTAAGTTACCTTATATTATTGGAAGTCCTGGCGACACTTCGACCCTTCAGGATCTTTTGTGCCAAACTCCTGCCAACAAAGCCGATTTGGTGGACTTCACATTCGCCTTAGAATTTTTTGTTTGGCATATGCAGGCTTCCTTCACCGAAAAGCCTGTGGTATTATAAATAAACCGTACTTAACTAAATAAGTTTATATCTAAGTTTAAGATATGCAACAGCCACTAAGGGATTTTGCTATAGAAAATATCAATTATTCCCTCGAATTTAAAAAAGGACATTGAGTGAGTCAGTGACGCTTTTTATTATGCATACCTTACAATAACGCCAATCATTCCACAGTAATTTCTCAAAACATTTTATTATGAAACTGATCGTTGTAAAGAATGCTTTACTCTTTTAAAGGAAAATTTGTGATTTATTGTCTAAAATATCCATTTAGCCGTAATATTGAAAAGATATTCTTGTTCCAGACACAATTTCCTTTATGTCCCGAAAGCGCTTTTTAAAGAGATCCGCCATTTAGATAAAATGCTAATTTATTCATTGGCAAGAAAGAAGGAAAGTATAAGCCTACTGGAGATTCAATTTAATCTGAAGTCTCTAATTTACTTTTGATGTTAAATCAAAAACCTATTTTAGATTAAAAAAAACTCAATTTGTTATGTTTAGAATTGAGATCATTATCATCAATTCATCACCATTATCCCTAGATGTTTGTAACCCTTCAAGTAAGTTTAGACTTACTGACTTAGTTTAACCTGCCTTAGACATAGGTACTTATTGTTTGTCCGACATTCCGGAATACACCATGGAAACACATACAAATAAACAGCAAGCAAAAATGTCTCTATCTACTACTAGATGGAGCGTTCCAAACAATCGCTCTGTTCCACGCAAGTAGCCACAACTCTTTCACATTCACAATGAAACTTGTGCAGTTACTACGCAGAACATTTAATTATTACTAAATATTGACGCTACGGTTAAATAATGTCAATATTTAGTAAATAATTAAATGTTCTGCGTAGTAACTGCACAAGTTTCAAAGTGAATGTGAAAGAGTTGTGGCTACTTGCGTGGAACAAAGCAATTGTTTGGAACGATCCATCTAGTAGTACATAGAGATCGTTGCTAGGAGACAGATATGTCATATCTGTGATCTGTATTAACCATGAACTACAAAAAAATTATATCTGTCCGTCTCACTTAGCTATTATAGTTATCTTAGTTATTTATTATAGTTATGTTATATATTTTTTATTATATTTATTTTATACTAGCTATTGCCCGCGACTTCATCCGCGTGGACAACTTAACATCACTAGGTAATTATTATGTATTTCCCGTAGGAATGGGATGTTTTTTTGGGATATAAACTATTCTATATCCTATTCCAGGAATTGCTAAGTTTCATCACGATCCGTCCAGTGGTTGAAGCGTGATTGAGTAACAAACATCCAAATATCCAAACATCCAAACTTTCACATTTATAATATTAGTAGGAAGTAGGATAGGTTAACAATATTGTAACTAGCCCTAGAAGAGCCCTAGGTCTTTTTGGGCGATACTGCAACACCATGCCTCGTTATTACACGCTTGCTTGCCCAATAAAAAGTATTTCTAACTATATGGTCTAACATGTTTTCTGATTGTTGTTTGTTAATTAAAATAAATAAATGAATGAATGAATATATTGGTAAAAGAACGTCGTACTTTCATACTAAATGTATAAAAGATACATTATATTTTTATATATATTGTCTTTACGGTACTCGAATATTAGAATCTTTTGGCACACTTAGGTACTTGGCGCTAGTGATGAATAATTCTTAACCGAGAGCTATCAGGAATGCATAAAAATGGTAATGCATTCAGTGTTGCAAGGTGGAACCGAAGCAAATGGGGTGTAGATTGAATGCCGGTGCAAATTTTATGTTTAAAATTCAACGATAATCTCGATGCCGAAGAAATAAGGAGCCACTGCTTCTGTTACATTTGAATGAATATCGAGACATTTCGCAATATTGGATAGAAATTAGATTTTACTGAAATTGTTTATGCAAAGTGGCGAATTGAATAGTATCAGATTCTCTATTAAGATATATTTTGATATATACAGAATAATAATATAAACCTACTTACATTGAATAGGACACCTATATCCAAGTGACAAACATTTCAAAAATGAGATCTTGATAAAAATCTCGTTTATTCTAAATCAGTATATAGTATTTGATAATTGCTGATATATCAACTTTGTTGGTAATACAGACCCACCGTGTACCATAATATAATATTATCAGCAAATAATTATAAATATAATTATTAACTATTAAAGTGCCGTGTGGTTTCCGGTAGAGTAGAATAGGACCACTCCAACTCTTCCCGTGGATGTCGTACAAGGCAGCTAAGGGAAAAATATTATAAAACATCAATCAGGCCTCCCCAACCCGTCTGGCCAGCCGGGGAGTGTAGGCCAAATACTCCGTCTGTCTCCGGCAGATGAGAGAGGGTTGTGCTCCTGCAGTGGAGACAAAAATAACCTGACGATGATGACGAATTATAAAATAATTTCATGTAAACGAGATTCATACCAAGATATAACTTTTGATTTGTTTGTTATATGTATCCTATGTATCCGTTTCGATAAACGAGTTATCGAGTGTGACGGGCAGGTAGGCGTAGTGTGGGACGCCCCCTGGCTAGATGGAGCTAGGACCTGCGTAAGGCGGCTGTCAGTGACTAGATGAGAAGAGCCGATGATCGGGTTTAGTGGCTCTCCTTGGGAGAGGCCTATGTCCAGACTCTTGCAGGTTGATGGTGATGGCGATGATGCATCATGGTCACAGAAAAATGACTCGTGTGGTGTGCAGAAGGAAAGCTATTTTAGGCTATCGCTAATTTCAAAACGGGCACAGTACCGCCATATAAAAACGTTGATGAACAAGGGCGATATTACAATTAACAATTTATTTAATAAAAAAATTTGATGGACACGTGACCATTTTGCAATTTATCTATTTGTCCGTTTGCCACTTCAGACTGAAAAGTATTGTTGTTTACTCTTTATTATTCGACAGTGGCGACCATTGCTTTTGTCCTGGAGGACTCCAGTATATTTCAAGTCAAATAGTAGAAAGTAATATCATACTAGCTGTTGTATACTGTTGTTTCCCATGGCTTCGCCCTTGTAGAATAAGCTTTAGTTTTTCCGAGGGATTAGTATCTCCCATGGTTAAAATTATCATTGTTAGCAAACAATCTCACTTTCGGATTTGTAATATTAGTTAGGAGTAAAATTTTAGTGTAAGTTTACAGAATGTTTTTATTAGTCTATCAAAATTTGGTAGTAAACACATCATATTAGTTACTAGCTGTTGCACGCGACTTCGTCCGCGTGGACCACTTAACATCAAAAACTATTATGTATTTCGACATTATAGATTGAGCAAGGTGGCGATACATCGTCTCTGCCTACCCCTCTGGGACCAAGGCGTGAGCATTATGTATGTATGTTCACATAGAAATGAGATGTATTTCCTTGATTAAAACTATGCTATGTCCTATTCCAGGACCTAACCTACACGTGTGCCAAGTTTCATCCCGATCCGTCCAGTAAGTTGAAGCGTGATTGAGTAACAAACATCCAAACGTTGAAACATCCAAACTTTCGCATTTATATATTAAAGTGGGATTTCAGTTACTCTACTGACTACTTGTTGACTGGAAATGATCCCTAAGTGGGATAAGTCTATCTTTGCACACAATTTTGTCATTTGCCATTGGTACAATAAAACACTTACAAACATACGCCAATGTTTTGTCTGTCTTCGTAATATAAATATATTAGTAATAGTAGCTATAGTAGTTACTATAGATATATAAAGTTATATGGATAAGAACTTATTACCTGCATAATTTATGTAGATATATCAACATCAGTCAGTTCCTTAAGGCCAAGTACATTTATCATTCATGAATTTTTCCTTCGGAATAAGCCTCGATGTTTTCCGTCGGATTCGGTAATGTGAATTTGTGTATTTTTAGGTACCGGTAAACGAAAATCTGCTTTTCTTTTTGGATAAATCTGATAGATATTCATGTGAAATCTACTGAGGATAATGGAAAAAAAGAAAGTCATAGTGGTATTAAGATGTTCTCGGCGAGAGTGAATCAGTATTATATTACAGGCCTATTTTATATATAAAGGCTCATTTGGTGACGATTCTCTGGTAAATACCAAGTTACAGAGTCTCAAACATCGTCGCAGTGTGGCCTGTCTTTCGGTTTTGTACAGGTTACATTTTGGGGAGTGTGAACTGGGGAGTGTGTCGCACGAATCGTTTTGCTTTTTCTTTCATAATGCGAACTGCTAAGGAATGGAACTCTCTGCCAGCTTGGGTATTTCCGGACAAGTACAATTTAGATCTTTTTAAAGGAAGAGTGAATCAATCTTCTGGTTAAGCGCGCTCCACCTTAGGCAGCTAATTCTCATCGCCACGATTCTCATCGTCACCTTCGTGGTAAATTCTATTTTTTGCATATATAAACTATTTTTATAAAAAATCTAATAGCGCTTGATAATACGAATAAATTTATAAGTAAATTAATCAAATCGTAAGTCTCGGTTGGAGGTAATAATGTTTTGAAGTTCTAAATGCCACGAAAGTGACGCGATAATCCACTAAAGTGACTCAGTAACTTTACAGCCATTATTTTCTCAGAATTGACTACTGGTTATGAGACTAAATGTTCATGAAATAACAACTTAATCTTATTTTCATAATTAAACAGGCAAATACATGATATTCAATCAAGCGCAGAGAGAGTTACCAGTTCGGTCCTAGGTTCGGTCATCCTACGAAATAGGTTCCTATTATTACAGATATGCTATGTCAATTAAAACTACATAATTTTAGTGAAAAGTTCTTATTATAGAACATTATTAACGTAGGAAATAAATAGAAACTTTACTGTGGTTTTATTAATCAGGTACTTATATTTCGGAGGATAGTTTTACTCTAAAATACCCTCTTCATATATGTGATAACATAATAACATACCTAATGTGTCTAAACTTAAAACAATTGTGCATAATTTGAGTATACTTTAATTGTAATATCACTGGTAATTTGTGACATTCACAAATAATCAGTCTCCGGTGATAAAAAATAATCAAAAACTTAACCTAATTGGTTGTAATATAAACTATTTCCTAATGATGAATCAAGTAAGTCTTTAGAACTTAGATTATATACTACTTTTAGTCTGAACTTTAGAAAGGCTAAATCTCTCAAAAAATAAAAACGAAACGTTACACGTTGTTAGGCAGCACTTTTCCTTTTCAAAAACAAAACGTTATTCTATAAAAAAATCTCATTACAAGAATACGGTAACATCTTCAAACAATAAAAGAAAATATCAGAACGTTAGTTTTTGCGTAAATCAAATATATTGTAACTCGAATCTGGATCATCATCAGACCAGAAGCTACGTTGGTGTTAAAGGTTCATTTTTACCATCTTGGTTCGAAACCCTAAAAAAAACGTTAATATACTTACTTACTTACTTTAATTAGTACCTACCCATACTTCATGTTTAATTAGTTATCTATTAATAGTGTAGTTGTTAATTTATCATGTAAATATACCTATGTATTCAAAACACTATTTACCACATCAAACTAGTTGATTTTGTAAATACGTATACACCAGTCGCTATATTTCGAAATAAAACAATGCAAAAAATCACTTTCGTGGCAAAAACTCACCTACGTGGGTAAAACGCCACGAAGGTGATGCCACAAAGGTGACGAAAATATCCCTTTTTTATAAATTCCTGCAAAGTTTAGGTGTATTGTTTTAAATCAAATACTACATAAATATCTCTTACATTTTGGAGTTTCGATGAGCTAACTTTAATTTCCATTACCAAAATACAATGCTTTTTAACACTGACAAACAATGCACAAATATGTTGTCCACGCAAGTGATCGGTACACCTACGAATAAATATAAACTTACCAATATTTTTTACTCACGGAACGATGAGTCGCTCGTCCCACTTCTGCGAAGCAGGAACACGACTGACGATGACCGAATCGAACTCTGTGATTAGTTGCTGCTGTTGTATTCAACAGCAAGCCTTAGTAGGTGATTATTGGGCATTCTGGCTCACTTTCAATCAACCAAAATCGATTGGGCATTCTAGCTCACTTTCAAATGACGAAAACAGATTGGGCATTCTGGCTCACTTTTCACTCGCTTCACTCGTTCGCTCGCTGCGCTCGCACAGTGAGCCAGAAAGCCCAATCTGTTTTCGTCATTTGAAAGTGAGCTAGAATGCCCAATCGATTTTGATTGTTTGAAAGTGAGCTAGAATGCCCAATCGGTTTTCGCTGTTTGAAAGTGAGCCAGAATGCCCAATCGGTTTTAGACGTTTGAAAGTGAGCTAGAATGCCCAATCGGTTTTCGCTGTTTGAAAGTGAGCCAGAATGCCCAATCGGTTTCCGACGTTTGTTTGTATTAAAATAATCGCATGACTTAGAACATCTTGACAAAAGCGACTCACGTCCAATAACGATTGCAAACATCGTCGATTAAAACCTGTTGTATGTTTCGAACGGAACGCGTTTGAGTGCGCGTTGGGTTACGTACCGACGATTACCAAGCTATGTTCGCCGTCCGACGCGCGGTTGGAGTCGAGGCGCGAGTCGCCCCTGTGTAGCGCTCTGAACGCGATTATGTTTGTGTATGCGACGTATAACGAGCTAATCGAAATTAGGTTATGTAATATAAAATTAATAAAATAATAAACTCACATGTACGAGAATCTATGTTGCGTGCACTTTGTTCTGATCACACTTTACTCACATTTATATATACATTACGAAATCTGATTTAAGGCTAACAGAGAGATATTTTAGGTTTTAACATTTTTAAGCTTCCAGCACCTAGAAACATTATTCCATCATGAGACAATTACTATTTGTAGGTACCATCCTGTCACCGCTTGTTCAAGGAATTGTTCAAGCCCGATTGGTCGTGCAGTTCGTTATAAAGAATTTCCTAAACTAACAGCACCAAGAACCTTATTCCTTCACAAGACAATTATAATCAATTATCTTGTCGCCGTTTGCTCAAGGAATTGTTCAAGCCCGATTGGTCGTACCGTTAGCAAGGACTTCCTAAAGTCACAGCACCAAGAACCTCATTCCTTCACAAGACAATACATACATTTAACTATCTCATTAGCATCTGCTTAAGGAATTTGTTCCCAGCCCGTTTGGTCGTACCGTTAGCCCAAAGTTAAAGCCAAACATCTCAAGTAATTATTTTTACCTTGAACCAGCTTTCTGTATCTGAGTTACAATTTCCATAAATAACACAACAATAAACGTGGCTCCTCACCGCGTTGCAATTTACAATAATAATTACAAAATAAAAGAGTCAATGCAAACATGCTACCAATTAATTAATAAAGGGTTCTGTATATCGAAATCATTTCTCAATGTCACATTACTCGAATGTTTTATGTATTTTTACTTAGTTAGGCCCTAGACTTGATGAGTATGGCGAAAAACACATATATGGTAAAATAATTGAGTTTTGCGGACTACAATACTTTGCGCTCTATAAGCTCTCTTCTATTCATCCTGGTTGATTACATTTAATATTTCAAGTTTATTAACTAACGCGCAGGTATATCTGCATTTTATCTCTATCACATACATGTACGTAACTCCGCAAATACCAAAGAACACAAAATTTATGTCTCCGTTCAAAAGTTCATTATAAATGAACTAACATTCTTACATTGATTCATAAATGTGAAACAAAACAATGTCGACTTAGCCTAGAGTTCTCAATGTCCCAAAAGGTTGAAATAAATCAGTATGAGTATTGAAGAATTGTATAAGGGTTTTACAAATTATGTAGCGATCCCTAATACTTACATATTACGTTACGAGCATTATGTTATGTTCTTGTGTTACTTGAGTACCGAGCGCGCACAGAGCGCTTATCAAAGCAAAAGAATGTCGACGTACAGTCAAAGAAAAAACAGGAGAATACGTAATGGTATTAGTTATAATATTTCAATAGCAGGTAAGCACTATAATTTAATCGATTTTGTTTAATTGACTTTTTAAAATAGTTTCGAAAACACCCAATTCGCTGATTTATGATTTCCGGTATCATCATGATGTTTTATGTTTTTTTATTAAAGTGTTTGTTATAATACATGGTCCTAATCGCGATTATTACTAAGTATGCAATATGTTAATAAATAACTTATTCATTACAATGATTCCCACGACTGTACTTGAAATGCTGAAACTTCATTTTACATTGCGCATGGTTACGACGTATTAGAGGTATGTACACATTGATTAAATTTAGTGTGACATTAAGTTCCAACAATTTAAATATTATATAATGTTATCTAATACTCCATTTTATATTTACAAAATTTCAGTAACGCGACCAATGATAGACGTACAAAGTTTATAATGTGCAATAATGATTGTACAGAGATCAATAGAATGGGTAAGTGCTAAAAACATAATGGATAAGCACCTATAAGAATAATTTAGGTGCTTAATTACCTATAACAGTCTGTTATCTTACGATAGAATTACATATTTATAAAATAGAATCATAATTCATAATAACTTTACAAAGTTAAAGAATCTAGTTAAACTAATTGTTGTGTACCTACTTTAAGTTGAGTACTCGCCCTAACATAGCCAAGTATTAAATGACGACCGTCACCTTTTGATATTGCCGCGAATCGTAGTTCACATACACCGCAATGTGTCACTTATTTACCTATGTTCCATACACAGTTTTATGCTGATCTGATTAAAATGTCAGGGGTATTAAACAATTCACAGAACTTTCATCAAAAATTAATCAATTAAACAAGCATAAACATTTATTACATGTGTGCAGTCACGTAAAAATGTTAGTACTTTTCCTAGTAGAAGTAGCATGTTCATGTACATAAATATGTAATAAAATTACTTGCAATGATACTCAGTCAATGTTGATTTTATTACAGAAGATGTATGTATGCATATTATTGGAAGCAGATACATTTTACGTTATTAAATGTATCAGATTTTATATCAAAAACGCACCACCTAATAAGCTTATTTTATTTCTTTACCCGAAGGTTTCTCGGAAGTGATCGCATTATAGCAATAATACCGCTTCCGTTTTACTTAGACACAAATAAATGTAATTTGGTTTCTTTACCTTCCTGTGCAATAATCACTATTGCATTTTAATTGTTTGTCCGAAGGTTTTTAGTCCCTGATAATTTTATTATCATTAAAGCGCTTTGAATATTGTTCAAATTTTTTATTGTCTTTTCTGATTCGGTACGTGGTTGTCGTTAGTTCGTTTCCGCGCATCGTCAGTGTCCAGTGCCCCCGCTACCCCTCCCCGCCGTCTTCAGTTCTACCAGCGTGCGCATCTTCGTGAAAACAATAATGTTCGTAAGTTTGGATTATTATTCATTTTTAAATAAATAAAGTTTTTCAACATTATATACCTATCTAGTCGCAAACTATCATTTCCCTGTACTAAACAAGAATTTCACAAATATTTTACTCATCAGTTAAGTTTTAATGATGTTTTATTCGAAATAACAGTAAGGGTTTATTTTATTTGCAGGTCTGAATCCGAGTATTACAGTAAGAGGAGCGTGGAAGAAGCCAGTAAAAGAAAATCGTGCGCGTTTGATTCGGATGACGACGGTGACGTAAGGTTAGTTGTAGTACTTACCAAATATTTTATTTTTTATTCAATCAGAGACGCTATATGTAACAAATAATGGAGTCGTCCACTTCGGTCTCGTACTTACAGTGATTGTATATTGAAATCATAATTATAAAACCTACCCTATTCATTCACTATAAAATAGTTAAGAACTTTATCCAAAATCACAGACACACGCGGAGAGAGACTTTGTTTTACGCTATTATTATTAGATTAACGTTGTATTATTATTATTATTTCAGGTCTGTGCCATCGACTGCCGCGCCCGCCAAGCCGAAGACTAAAAAGCTGAGAACGAAGCAGGTTCCATCGTCATCGGCTGTGAGCAAAAAAGGAAGCCGCGAGTGGTCCCTGCTGTCTGACGACAGTGAGGACGAAGAGGAAGCTCGGCGCGCGGCCTCCAAGCGGCCGCCGCTCACGTCTGCTCTGACGCGGCGCGTAGCCGACGGCGTGCTGCGTCGCACCGCCCTGCTGGCCGGCGACCAGTTCGTGGAGCTGAGAGTGTACGACACGCGAGACATCCTGCGCGTCGACCCGAAGGACAGGTGGGAAAAAGCTGCAATAACTCTTAAGTATCAAGTTGGTTCGGGAGCTGATGAGCTAATTTTTTTGAAGAAATTCATTAATGCGGCAAAAACTAGGTTCAAGGAAGACGGGCAGTTCTTTTCTAATAAGAAAAAATAATTTAATTTGTATATTTTTTATTAAAATAACTTTGTGGTTTTTATATTAAATATATTAAAAACTTTCAACTGCATACAATTTAATTAATTAACCTAGGTAGGTACTAATACAAACCAGAAATCGGTCACATATTTTATATTCTCTATTTCTTTTTAAATTTTCAATTACATAAACAAGTTAGGCCTTTTAGCCTCTAGACCATCGAAGTAAAGTGTTAAAATTAATGTTTTCATCCTAGAACAAAAATATCTCAACCATGGCAGGCAGAAACATTTTCTGTACTGTTTGTGATCTAACCATCAAAAGTAAAGCCTTTTCGGGTCACCTCCGAAGTCGTTTACATAAAGATAATAACTCGATCGAAATAAGTCCAAATGTTGAAAAACTTTGTTCAGCATTTAGAAACCGAATTGCTAGTTTTAGGGTACGGGAACGCGGACGGCAGTCGGGGCCGAGACGTGGGGGTAGTGAGGCGGACTGCGACAGCGATTGTGGGAGCGAGAGCGAGCGTTCGGCTGCCCCCGCGCCCGGCGAGTTCTTGAGGCGCGTGCGCCGCCCCGTGCGGCAGTTGATCGCTGCGAAGATAGCTCAGCACAATAATATAAAAGCAAACTTTGAACTTTTTGCAGAGTTCTCGCTGCCGAAAAATGATATGGTTGAAATTAAATCTTTCGCAACGGAAAATATTTGTATACATAAACATTATGAGTTTAATGATATGTTTGCGAAGGTCATTGAAATAATATCTAATAAAGTTGATGGATTTCAAGAGAGAGACAGTGGGTGGTCCTTTTTAAGGACTTTGTACCTGGAGGTAAATATTAACAAATATTCACCTCTACGAGCTTCTAGCTATATTGAGTTACCAAAATATTTAAAAATGAAGAAAGCATGCATTTAGAATTATTAGAATTATTATTAGAATTATCCAAGAGTCATATGTACAACTTTCATTATACGGTTATGAAACCTTTTTATGGTCCAAAAATCAAACTGTGCTACATGGATACTGACAGTTATTTGTATTCAATAGAAACAGAGAATTTTTATAAAGATTTAAAGAGAAATTTTATACAATATTTCGATACAAGTAACTATCCTGAAAATAACAAGTATAAAATAAAATGTATAAATAAGAAAATACCTGGTTTGTTCAAAGACGAATTAGGAGGGCAGCATATTTTGGAATTTGTAGGACTGCGTTCTAAACTATATTGCATAAAGACAGAACAGAGAGAAATTAAAAAAGCAAAGGGAGTTAAGAAGTACGTCGCAAATGACTTACATTTTAAAGATTATAATAAAGTGTTGAAGGAAAATGAAGTAATACGTAAAAAAAACGTTCTTTCAAGTCCCTTAAGCATCAAGTTTTTACTCAAGAAATAAATAAAATCGCTCTGTCTTCTAATGATGATAAACGTAGAATATTAGAAGATAATATTACTACATACGCTTGGGGTCACTGTTCATTCTTTTAATTGGGTGCCTCAGAAACTGTTCACTTTTTCTGATTACTCTAGTAATGGCTGAAAGTTATCTATACAACGTTATAATTTCAAAACATACATATTTACATTCAAATGGTGTTAAGATAACCACCGGTTTATGGGCTTTAGACAATTTTGCACCACAAGTTCACATAGTTTGTGAAAATAGTGATATATTTTTTACATTAGAAGAATGGGGGCATATATATGAAGAATTTGAGTTATTTGGTAAATATGTGACCAACCATGACCGCTTTTATCAACTTTTTTTATACCAGCTAATGTTTTGTGATAAACGTTGTTCTATAAATATGTTGTACCTAGTGTGTGAAGCAATTAATATTTTTGCGCATTGTATACACGTAAGATTAAGAAATTTGACTGAAAACGATTATATTGAAGCTACAATGTTTGTTAGAAATATCGATAAAATTTTAAAAAATAGATTTCTTTCATCACTAGATGATATCTTATTAGTTTTAAACTGTAACAAATGTGTTAATTCTATAATTGAACAAGAAATATCTGTTCTGGGTTGCGATTATTTCATAAGATACTTATATAAATAGGAGTATAACCTGTATTATATTAGGTTAACCAAAATGTATGAGTTACCTACTTTTTTTAAATAAATTGTATTAATTATAATTTTTGTTGTTGTTATTATTTTAAATTGCATCTTCATTGTTTATATCTTAATTATGTTTCCCTTGTTTTGAGATACCGAGATAGATACAATTACGCACTTATAGGTAGATACATTTTATTTCGGCTTCTTTCAGAGGAAGCGTTACCTACATAATTTACCTATATATTACATACAATTAATATTGTTATTTATGTAGCTGAGACTGCTGATTCAGTACATTATTTTTCAAGTTTGATCATGTCTGTTGTCTTTAGCTTTGCGCCTGCGGTGTAACTCGAGCCGCGTCGCGCACACGATGTTTTTCATACAAGACTCAACTAGAAATATTGACTATAACCATCATTCGCTACCAGTCCTTCGTCGCGTCTTCTCAATTCTCTTGCTTTTAATTAATCAATTCAAGTATCCTATTTCATATCATAATGTTACGAAATCAGCAGCTACAAAACGCTAAAACCAGTTACATCGCGGTACATGACAGAGGAATACCGAAATATGTAGTTAAAATTGAGGTGTATAGTGCAGATGAAACTGAAACTGAAATCGTTATGAGGTCACAAGCCAGGACGCAATATGTGGTATATGAAGAAGGTGATAGCGTCCTATATAAAATAAGACGAATTCTGTACCAGATAAGCGCGCAACTTGGAGAACGAGCCGAAAAGTGCAAGGTACTTATTTTTTTTGTTATTTAATAGTGTTGGTTATGGATTGATTCTATACGGTTATGGTTCTAAACTAATTTTATTCTTATTAACTTTCAGAATCCATAATGTGGAACACAATTACGAATACGACTGCTGTCAGAAGTCAAGGCTACCTAACTACCTATTTTATGTTTAAGATTGTATAGCTTAAGATTAGATATTTGAATAAAAATAACACCTACTTTGTAATCTATTTACATGTAATAATTTACTTGCTTGTTTCAATTATTTAATAAATTACTTGTTTGTACCACGTTATACTGTAAATAAATAATTAAGGGCTGAATTCTACATCTTAGACTTACTTTGACATAATAAAGAGCGTCATATCTGTCTATTTTAGATAGGTTATTAATCCTTATATCTATTTGTCAATATTTTCTTTGTATAAAATACAATGCTTAATTAAAATGGTGTCTACATAGTTTTTTTGTCGATAATAAAATAAAAGAGAAGTTATTATTATTATTTTATTTACATGTATCCAAAACACAATACAAAGCTGGCAATATACTATGAAACAATAATAATTGATAAATAATTGATCTTAGCGATTAATTAAATTAAGTACCTATATTATTTTCATAACACCACTTTTTTATGGTAATTGCGTTTTTTAATGCGCAATATTTTTTATGAGATAAACAGTTATAAGTATTATTTATACAAAATGTGTTATATAAAATTACGAAACTGGGACAACCTTTTACGCCAACATCAATAACATTACAGTCACTACATAATTCTCTCATCCATTTTACTTTTTCCTGACCCTTTACGATTATGATCTTATTTTTTAACAATGGTAAAATAATAGATCTTTTAAATTCGCGATAGTCAATAAAGCCTTCTCTCCAAAGTATACCCCTGTTTCTTTCTAGCCACACGACCTGTTTTTTCTCCTCTGTTGTTAAATACGAAAAAGCGTAAGGAGGTTTGACTAAAAAGGTCTGAGAATATTCTTTTGTCACCAGGGCTAGTTCTTTAATAATAAACACATTATTGTAATCTTTGAAACCTTGTATATCCACGAATATGAAATTGTTACTCATGATATTTTCTTTACTGTACTAGTCAATGGTTTATATTCAACAATGGACTCATTAATAATTAGACAGAAAGCGGTGGTGTTGTTCGGAATGTCTGAAACACACTCAATTTCCACTTTAACATCTATGGGTCCCCCAGGTTTAACGCTATCTACTTGTCGACTACAATCAATTAGCCACAATGGCGCTTTATTTTTAAAATTTTCAAAGTTTAATAAAGGGTCTGGTCGACGTCCGTAATACGACTGCTGAAATTTTGCGTGATGTTCGTATAATAAAGAGTAATTGTTGTTGGCAAAATCAACGTTTAGGTTTTCATACGGGAAGTAAGTTGAATTCAGAAACACTTTAACGTTACGTAAATGACAGTGGTCAAATTGAGACATATCTTTAGTTACTTGATTCTTACGATCAGTTTGTAAACCCAATATTACATATCGTGGTTTTTCCAACTGAGAAGACGTTTTAATTGACCAAGTATGCTTAGACGTCTGAGGAAGTAAAGGATACTCATATAGATCCCAGTTTCTAAACATTATAGTCAATGAACGATCTTTTTCTAAATGACGAAGTAGATTAATTCTTTCACGATCAGAAACTTTCACTTGGGGTACCCGCCAAACCAACGTAGAAATTTCAACATCATGAACATATTCATTCTCGCCTAATTTTATACAATTCAAATTAGAGTTGTTACGCAATAAAATAAGCTCATGTTTACAATTCATTATTATTTTATTAAAGTCTTCTGCAAACCCCAGAACTTTATTAAGAGGTATAGATACTGAGAAATTACCTCCGTGGTTTGTAGTACCATCAAGGTTCCAACCCCAACATTCTGAAATTTTCGATTCTGCCGCACCCATCGATAACAAACCTTTCATAGTTGTAGTAATACCAACATTTTTAATTTTATCTATTTCTATACCATTAAGTTCATAACGTATGTCTTGAAATAGAAACAATATTGGATTATTTGTGAAGTGAATTTGGTTAACTTTTGTTTTTGATTGTCGGTTGTAAACTTGCACATTTCCTTCTATGTAAATGGTACTGGCCGATGGCAATACGTACAAATCCTGTTGATTTATAGGTATTCGTATCTCATCATTATTTTTAAAACTGTTTACGTATGGTTTGTATGAATAGTACTCATAACTTTCAATTGAATTGTCATAAACTGGACCATCTGTTATATTTAGGATACTCATTTTAGCCCTATGAGTTTAAGGAAGTCCTTATTTTCTTTAGTTAACTTCTTTTTTGAATATGGTTTTTTTCTAAATTGTTTTGAAGGTGCTATTGCTTTAGGAGTACAATTCACACTGCTGCTTTTTACTACAGATGCAGAGTATTTATTATTAAAGTCAATCATTTTCTTCTTAAATGTAAATATAACTGAATTTCCTCGTTCCTTAAGTTAACTAAATTACCATTTACGTCTAATATTTTAATATTAATAGAACTTATGCTACTCTGGTTTACTGGAAAATAAATTATGTTTTTAGGTACTTCTATAATTCTATAACCAGGTGGAACATTAGGCGCGAATTCATGAATAATATGACTAGGTTTTCCGTTTACAAAAGATCCGCTAATGATGTCACATTCAACCCGGAGAACGGTTGTCGACAGAATGTTGACGGGAAAGCGAGATTCGTGTAATATATTCGCGGGAAGGGTTTCTGGTCCAAAACCTAATAATTGTCCTACGGAATCTTCTTTTTGAAAATGTATGACTTTCGAACAAAAGATAGTAGTTTTCAAAGTATTGTTATTACACCTTAATTCAAATGAACCATCCTTGATATTATCTTTTAAATAGTCTCTAATATCCTGAAGTTCGTAGGAGCCCTCTGGTATTTCTATCACCTCATTGTCACCATAGTATAGTTTATTATTTCTATCATCTACATTCGGTATAGAATTAAAGGTAGAAAAATACAAAAGACCACATTCATAATCATTATCTAATTGTAAATTTGGCGAATAGTTTGTTGCTAAACTCGCCTTAGTATCCGATATAGACAGCGTGAAAGTCATTTTGGTAATGACAATAAGTACAAGAGATAAGTTCTTTTAAATGTTTATCCAAAAGTTTTTCAAATATTTTATACATAAATGTCCACAATTAACAGAATTAAAACTTTGATATATATTGTAATTGTAGTAAATATCATATTTATCCAAGTATCCGATTAACTCTAATGGCGGCTTTAAATCTCCAAAACTGTCAAAATACTCACAATAATTATTTAGTTTTACATAGGCTACCCAATGAGTACCTTCGTTTTTAGAGCTGTCTAAATTAATAACACCACATTCAATACGTTTAGGTTTTTTTGGTAACTGATTTCTCATATAAACACCTCTAAAATATGGAATACCATGTGCATGTTCTATAATATCCAAATTAGTAAGCGCGCGTCTAGGTAGCCTTTTCTTTAGTTTTTTGCCGATCGTAAAAATAAACCATTGCCTTTTTTATACGGTTTGATGTACAAACCTTTACCCAAAGCAATGGATTCCATTACTTTGTTATGGCGTTCAGATTCTTGTAAATTTTTCTGTGCTGATTTATAATCATTTACTGTCTTCGCGATACCTGCTGCTCCTCCAGCTAATGTGCCCAAAGCTGACAACCCCGCAAATATAGGAATTAGAGGCAAAATTCCTCCTGTTTTAGGAATTGGTATGATGCGCGGTAATCGAAATCCATTATTTTTAGAGAATAGCTTCTTTGCAGCCAGATAGGCAAATTTAATTGCAGACTTATTATTTTTTGGTTTGTATTTTTTCAACTGACTATATATTTTAGAGACAACCTTTTTGAAGCCTTTGATACCTGCACCTGCTTTTAGTTTTGTTTTCATTACTTTACTTACTATCCAGGAAGATAATTTTTCACCTCTTCCTGCATCTTTTGACCTAAGTCTTCGATTTGCCATGTTCAATAGTTCTAAATCTGCTTTATGGCGATCTTCTAAATTAGTATAGTTGGAATATGCTATATCGTGTTGCATACAAGCGTTATCTAATTTATTAATTCCTCTATCGTTCCGTGATAATCTTTCTCGTAGTCGTGTACCGGGACCGCAGTAATTATACCCTGGTAAATGTAACTCAAAAGGTAAATTGTTTATTACACTATTAATAAGTCCTCCTCCATGCATTACAGGTATACTAATAAAAATATAATACGTATCAACTAATTATATAGATTTATACGATGGATGTTTTGTTAATCCAACTATTTTCACTTTCATTAAGGCCCAACCATTTTACAAATAGCTTATTACCTTTCTTTTTTAAAACTTTCTCAACTAAGTAAATATCAGGGTATTTTGTTTTTTGAAGTTCCTGTTCGTAAAAAGTACCTAAAATGATCTGTTTTCGTTGATCAACAATCTCATAAGTCGGTGGATTAGTCGAATTTACTTTTGACACGATAAATATTTCTGTTGACCAATTAGGGGTATATCCTTTTTGAAAAGTTCCTTTGTATTTGCTAATTCGCACATAATCTCCAACTTTGAATTTATTCCTTTTTACTGTAATATATTTTCTTGATTCCTTTATATTATTTAATATTAAAGATTCATTGTATTGATTCACGTCTTTTGGTTTATGTTTAGTAATTCGATGTACACAATTATTGTAAGAGTCAAGTATGTTACTCAACTGTTTACCAATCCATTTATAATTGCCAATGAAACTAAAATATTTATATAACTTGTTTTTCAAAGTTCTAATCAACCTTTCAACAATTGAAGCCTTTTTAGTGGAATATGTTGAATAATGGTTTATTTTGTATAACATCGTTAAGTTTCGAAAATCCTCATTATAAAATTCTTTACCTAAATCGGTTTGTAAATTTAATGGAATACGCCCATTCTTTTCAAGTACTTTTTTAAACGTGTTTGTTATTTCAGATTTAGTTTTCGTTTTAACAGGCAGTGCCCAAGCAAATTTTGAAAAGCAATCGATTATGACTAAGATGTACTTATAACCATTGTTGTCTTTTCCATAATTCTGCATATCAATTAAATCAGCTTGCCATAAATCATCGATACCTTTTAATACTACAGGACGTCTGTTAAAATTTTTTCGTGCTGCTTTGTGAATTTCGTCTACTACTTGTTGCTTACTCATTTTTGGTGACTTTTAATTTGCTGTTGGCAATGGCTTGATCTACTTCTCCTTTCATATAAAATTTTACTCTCATGAGATTAATTATATCCGTTTTTATTTTATGTAGTTCGTCTAATACATCATGTTTTGTGTAATAGTCATTCAGCAAATTATCGACATACTGCTTATTTACAGCATCATCGGAGGCTGATGGAGCCTTAACTCCTTTTAACCTTACTAAATGTAAATCAAATTCTCCGTTTTCTGACTTTAAGAGCTTGTGTGAATCCAATGATTCCGGTAAACGCAAACGTTTATGAACGTGGTGACCAAATTTATCTATATTCATTTCCTAGCGACTATCTCAACCAGCGGATAAATAAAGACTGTGAAAAACTTTCTAAATATCAGCATATATTTAATTAATGATATCACTTTCCCGCAACTCTTCGATAATAGATAGTATTTCATTGTCTAATCCTGTGTTTCCAGCATCTCGCGAAGCTATTAATAGTTTCAATCGATTAACTAATTCATTAGGATCATCCCAGTAAACATAATCTACATTCTGATTCAGCTTTTTTGTGAGTGGCAAACCAGATCCATGAGATATGCTTTCAGTGCTCACACAGTTTTTGGCCAACTTCATAAATAGAGGTCTAATTATTTGTGTATATTTTCGACCTTTATTACTTTTTATAGGCTTCATGGGATTATACTCACGGCGATGAGCATTTGTAGTCAATAATATAGTCTTATAATTTTGTTTATCATCTTCAGTTATTAATTCTAATTGCGGTGTTTTCTTAAACAATAATTCCATTAGCCCTGGAGTTTTTGCGAAAGTCTTACAACCAATAGAAATATTATGTTCAGTAACAAAAACACGTAACGTTCCCATCATGAGTTTTTCTCTCTCGTTTCTGACCCCAAAAGGAATGTTTTCTGAAGACATTCTTATGGGAGTAGTGTTGTCAGTCGATTTGAATGATAGACCGCTAGTATCAGGTTCCATATCACTATTGTCTTCATCTTTATCAGGTTCCAAATAGACGTAGTCGCTTTTTTCTTCATCTTCGTCATTAAAATAAACCTCGGATTTACGATTTTTCATAAAAACTGTATTGTTGAAGTCTTTACTGGATTGGTCGCTTTCGACATCATCACTAACATCGTAACTAGCCCGATGTTCCTTGCGTTTACTAAGAGGAGTGTAGCTGAGTCTTTGTTTCTTTATTTTTCTATGTGGTATTTCCATTTTTGTGTTTATAATTTGTTTCAGTGGCTCTGTTAATGGTTTAAAAACCGATTCCATTGCGAATTCGTTATTACTTTTAATGTCTCGCATCATCTTTAGTTTTCTTTTAACTGATTCAGCTGATTTTATTACTTGTTTTTTCAATGCTTGTTCATTATCCATGTTTATACCTTACCAGGCGAAGCCTTAAGTTGTAATGATGGTATAATAATAAATATAGTATTTTTAAATCATCAATGCAATTCTACAAATGTGTCAAATTTCATCCTGTAACATCCTTTACTCTTTTCACAGTCTTTGTTTATAACTAAGTAGCTATAGGGTACACTCCAAATCTTGGCACACATTTCTCGAAACGCTAACCAATTCATGTCTGTATTAACATGCTCTTCATAAACATGTCTCAAGTTCATATCGTCTTGTTTAAAAAGAATAATGAGATTAGCATTGTCCCGTATCAACTGCTTCGGGATTTTGCTATAGGTTTGGTTTAAGTAAAAACAATCTATATTCTTGTGTCTACCCATTGCAAAGTAATCTCTTATATGATTTTGGTTTTCACAAGCTACATCATCAAATATAATAATCGAATTAGAAGTTGCCTCATGAGGACTCAAAACCTCATCATTACCATGAAATTTTGTAAAAGTTACCTCTGGCACCTTTCTAAAAACTTTTTCTAAAAATACGTACTTAGGTTGAAAAAGTGTTTTAGAGTAAAGGTATACATTTCTATAATGTAGTCCATCTTTATGTAATAGTAGACCAATAATTAAATTCGTTTTACCGCAGTTGGAAGGTCCAGATATAATACAACGAATAGTATTCGGTAAAAGTTTGCCGTGACGTGAAATCTCTTTTGAATAACCCAAACAAATTTTTTCTAGTTGCAATGAATGCGGTTGTTTTACAAATTTCATTTTGTAATTAATAATAATTCAATGTTTGACATGCATGAGCCAAGGATCCCTGCAGAATGTAGACATATTTATTACATTAAGAGTTTTATACGTATCACGCTTAACCTTTTTCGTACAAAACGCTCGACGTCACCCGTTAGTCCGTTAAGCGGAGCGTATGATTCCAATCGCAATCGACGTCTTGCGATAATTTGATCTTGCGTTCTAATACAACCAACCGTCGAATGATTGGGAATTCCGGCACGCACGAAACAACGAAAACCGATTGAGCATTCTAGCTCACTTTCAAACGTCTAAAACCGATTGGGCATTCTGGCTCACTTTCAAACAGCGAAAACCGATTGGGCATTCTAGCTCACTTTCAAACAACCAAAATCGATTGGGCATTCTAGCTCACTTTAAACAGCGAAAACCGATTGGGCATTCTAGCTCACTGTGCGAGCGCAGCGAGCGAACGAGTGGAGCGAGTGAAAGTGAGCCAGAATGCCCAATAATCACCTACTAGCCTTTATTACTACTCAAATTTTAAGTACCTAAAATCGTGTGACCGACATATATTGTGTTTCCAATTCCAAATAATGACGAAAAGTTTTTTTAACACCAACGTATGTAAAGTGTATTTAATTACGATGACTTTGGTATATATAACATACAAATACACTGAAATTTGGTAAAGCCAGTAACCAAATGTTTTACTGCAACGGGAAGTGTGACACGATGAGAATACGAAAAATGGCCCCGTTTTTGATCGTTCGTGTTAATTATTTATATTATTTTTGCTTCAATTACGGCAAGTTTTATTTATTTTGTGACCGAATAGATGTTTTATCCACCAATCCACAAGTTATGTTTTTAACTTATACTGTTTAGGAAATATAACTGTGTGACCATAAAAATTGAGTGACAATGAGAAGTACCCAGGCCTCATCATCACTTACTATCGGGTGAGATTGAGGTCAACAATAAAAAAAAATATGAACTCATGAAAACGATTTCCTGAATAAGGTAGTCTCATATGTAGTAATTAACTCTTTTTTTATTGTTGATGGGTTTGCGCTTGACCTTCACCTGATGGCAAGTGATGATGAGGCCTAAGGTTGAGCGCGCTTACCCAGAAGGTGCCTACTCACTCTTCAATTGAATGGAATAAATGATTTGAATTTGATTATATTGTCAGATACACTCACGTTTAAATATGATAGTTTAAGAGCACGTATTAATATTTAAGACAGATTTCGATGTAAGTCAGATCATGGATTAACAGTGCATTTATACTCTAAGATCGCACTACATAAAGCAGTATAATAATTGATTACACCAACAATCTCTGTGTACTACTAGATGGAGCGTTCCAAACAATCGCTACCACTCGTTCACATTCACTTTGAAACTTGTGCAGTTACTAAGCAGAACATTTAATTATTTACTAAATATTGACGCTATTTACCCGTAGACTAAATATTTAGTAATAATTAAATGTTCTGGGTAGTAACTGCACAAGTTTCTATGTGAATGTAAACGAGTTACAGCTCCCGGGGCAGCAGTTGCGTGGAACAGAGCGATTGTTCGGAACGCTCCATCTAGTAGTACAAAGAGATCGTTGGATTAAAACATGTTATAATTGTTGACTCAACGCTTTCACTTGGTGACATCCCATATGACAATCCTGCAACCACATTTGATCATAGACGTCTATCTTCCGCCAATTACAAGTATTCTAATGTCTGGAGTTTACTCTACGACTAATTTCGCAACCCCCAAAGTATTCATAACACCACCAAAACTGCAACATGGAACCTCATCGTTAGCGAAAACTATCTGTAAAGCTTACTTTCAGGGTGGAATTCTGTGCAACCCGCAAACTTGTACACGGCAAAGTCATTAAACTAGGTCTCCAGTTTGCATACTTAGCCAAGTTATTTCATTAACTGGCTAGTGGTTAATGAAATAAAGTTATTCGACAGATAGGTTCAATTTCATGCAGATGTTAGCTGGTGTATTCTGGCATAATATTCTTAAATCATTCTTTTGTTGTGTTTCAATAATAAGTGTAATACTTATTTATTTATTTTATTTTAAGGAAACTTACAGCTATTATAACTAAGTATATTACACATATAGTAATAAAAAGATAATTAAAAGTTTCCACTTCTAGAAATAAATTAAATAATAATTAACATTCATAATAAACTAATGGTTCAAATATATTAAAAAATAATACATACATACACAATACAAGCAGCAAACTCCAACTGAAATCAACTAAGGAATATTTCTTAATACTATCTCTAACGAAAGAATTATATACTACTAGCTATTGCCCGCGACTTCGTCCGCGTGGACAACTTAACATCACAAATTATTATGTATTTCCCGTAAGAATGGGATCTTTATTCGGGATAAAAACTATCCTATGTCCTATTCCAGGACTTAACCTATAATGTGTGCCCCGTTTCATCACGACGCGTCCAGTAGTTGAAGCCTGATTGAGTAACAAACATCAAAATATCCAAACATCCAAGCTTTCACATTTATAATATTAGTTAGGATAGGATAGGATGAATAATTGATACTTATAACGCGATAGACCATTGATTTTCTAAGAAGGGGTGTACCTGTGGTACTTTTGTTAAAAATATTTATTTATTTACGTTTATTTTTCTCTCCCGTAATAGAGAAAAACGTAAATAGTTCCGTTGCAGACAATAAATGATTTTCAAATCAATCGCTCACAAATCAAATATCAATGAAATGTGAGTCTATTTGTGATGTGTGGATCGATTCAATTCATATTTTGGTATCTGAATTAAAAAAACTGAAAATAGTACAGATAATTTCACAATTTCTTAAAATTTACGCCTATTAAACACACACAACATACATATACACAACGCTCACGCCTCGGTCCCAGAGGGGTAGGCAGAGACGATGTATCACCACTTTGGACGATCCTAACAAACGTTGTAAAGAGACTTTCCTTCGTCCGCTTTTCACCCCGTGATACCACTTGGCGTGATGTGTGGCGAACAACATCGCCGTCTCCGTGTTGAGACGCATGTACCACGGGTAGCTAGGGAAATACTTGTCCACCTCATCACAGCCCCGCATGACTCGGTAAGGCTAATTCTGCCCTGAGTTCGCCCAGCTCCGGGATTCCAGCATGCATACGACCTGGACACGTATCCATCGGCACGGCAGATCTAGGATTGGCGGACGGGACAGGGATCGGGGCAAGGGAGACAAGCTCAAACGCTTTGCAAGGTAGGCGCCAGCCCTGAGATCTCCGGAGGCGTAGACCAGCCTGTTCGAAAAAGCCCTCACGAAAGCCTTCTAACTATACGAGTACTGTTATACCCGTTGTATACATTTTATTCTAAAAAATATCTCTCGCTTTAACATAATAAATTTACTAATTAAAAATTAACAAAGACACTTTTATCTGAAGTTAACCGCAATAAACATGGATATGCTCTCAACAGGAAAATCTGTTTCAACATTTCAATTTCATTTAATGCGTTTAAAGCAAACAAAGGAGAGATAAATAAAAAGCAAAGTGGGCCCTGGAGCGGTGGCTTTGAAGTATTTGATCCTAATTTGATTGCGAGGATCAGTGAGAAGTGATGACCAAATGAATTCAGTCTACTGAAACCCCAAGTTATTTGGACCATGAATTAAAAATATAATAGAATAAGAAAGTAATTTTGGATGCTACCCACGTGACATGAGTTCGTGATGTATCACTAGAGGACGAAACAATACGAAGTACGACGTCAATAGACGTACTGTCACCGATGACGTCTATTGACGTACTGTCCACGAACGTGTTAAAATAGGAAATGTTAGTTGTTATAAGACCTGGCTACCTATGGTTACGGTCTTCTGTTGATACCACTTCTATATTAGCAATACTTTGACGTTTTCAAATAAAAATATGCAATTAGTCCCTAAATGACTAATTAGAACAAAAAGGTCAAGACACAAAAATGGGATAGGATATGATTTTCCTTCTCTCTTTTCTCCTCTAACCTTTTCCCCCTCGCGGCCTACCTCTCCACCAGAAGTCTCTCTCTCTCGCAGTCGAAGCGTGCTGGGCTCATAACCTATTGGGTTTTACGTAGTACGTAGACACAAAAATACTTTAGGTATAGTGTTGCCATTGAATTTTATTTATTCTAACACCCCTTACTCTCTCCCTCCCTCTCTCTCAGTCGTCGTGGTCGCGCGTCTACACGATCTTGTCCCGATATCGCCCAACTTTCTCGAAATGCTACACATAATATTGTTCCAAAGTTACAGACGTTTCATGTCAAAAACACTTAATTCCAACTCTTCCCGTGGATGTCGTACAAGGCGACTAAGGGAATACATTATAAAACATCAATCAGGCCTCCCCAACCCGTCTGGCCAGCGCTGGGAGTCTAGGCCAAATCCTCCGTCTGTCTCCGGCAGATGAGAGAGGGTTGTGCTCCTGCAGTGGAGACAAAAATAACCTGATGATGATGATGATGTCAAAAAGATGATCATGACATGACTGATTCTGTAAATTTTTATAAAATATACTGATATACTCGTAAAATGTCCTATTTGAAATTCTCACCCAATATACCAGCAGGTTATGTATGGCCACTATATCGCCTAACGACAGTGAACGCAAATAAATCACCTAACGATGTATACTCGGTAGCGTATTGTGTATACCATTTCTGTTTCCTCTCAAACCAAACGGAAAGCTCATTCGAATGTAAAGTGAAGTGAGCAGTGCTCTGCGTTCGCACCAGAGCGGCAACGCTTTTTGAATGCACCCAGTGAAATTCAATCTTTTTTGAGGGCAGGCGGTGGTTTATTCCCATTTATCCGTTTGCCCAATAGTCCTGTCCCTAGTTATTTTTTTACTATCGATTACACTATCTAAGAGCACATTACCTATGCACTTGTCTATCCAACCTCAGGGAAGTAGTCTAATGAACTGCTTCTATTGCTATTGAACTTCAAAATGACTTATCGTGATTTATGGTCTGTTTATAATTAAAATTATGTGATAATAATTATTTTAAAGTAGTTATATTACATCATTGTGACACATTGTAGAACAAGTTATATGCATGTTCCATAAAAAGTTTCTTGAGCTCTTCTGATGACAATTTTACTCTTGTCATGGCTTATAAAACTAATAGACGTTTGGAGCATTTTAAGTTTAAACAATATAAATGGCTTCTGTTTAGATCTTAACAGAGTGTAAGCTCGCACTACAAATACGCACACAAATATGACATCCAGGGACAAACTTTTACAAGTTGTACAAAGTCGTATCTCTTTAGTAGACGAACAAATGACCTGTGACGCTCTAGTCTAACGAAGCCACTAATTCAGAGGCCGTCTATAAAACAAGTCTAAGAACGGAATAAAACCGAAGCGGTGTGATTCATTTGACCCATCTGGGTCATAAATGTCAGTCAAGGCCTAACTACAAGCACTCTCAAACGAAAAGTGGCCTTTGACAACTCTAGTTGCAATGAGAATCAACCAAATGACGCTTTTCTGCGTGGGCAATTTGGTCTCGCCTAACGAGAGGATTTGAATGTCGTCTGCATGTTTGTCAGAGCGCTAATACTATTAATGAACCCAAATTTCAACAGCGGTTTTTTAAAGCTTTTGTTCACAGTAGATATTTTCATTAGCGTTTTATTACTACCTACTAAACCAAACCTTGGTTAATATTAATCAACAACCTATATCCTATCCTAATCCCACTGCTGGATAGAAACATTATCATATCAGACCTGTGACGTCCACTGCTGGACCTATTGGGGAAGGCCTATGCCCTTCGCATCCAGCCGCTACCGGCCACCTTCTTCAGGTCGTCGGTTCATCTGGCGGCGCGGCGGAGCGTCCCACCCTTCGCACGCCGATCCACGGTCTCCACTCCAAAAATCGTCCGCCCAACGGCCGTCGGTTCTGCGACAGATGTGGCCAGCCCACTGCCACTACAAATTCCTAATTATCACGGTCACCTTCGTTCTTCGTCGGATCTCTTCATTACGAATCATATCCTTCAAATATAGATAGAAGCGTTCGGGCCTAAGGCTGATTTGTGAATTTCAGACCAGTGTTACCAGACTTAAGGGATTCCCTCCGAGCTTGAAAGTTTTAAATAGCGTTGGGGGGATTTGGAGGCATAAGGTTTGAGGGGAATTTTTTGGAGGCAAAAAAAATTAAAGCCTCTGCTGAAATGAAGTACTAAATCACCAGTGGAGTTCTGTATATTTTTTCGCATGAAACATATAGCAATCAATAATAATCAAACAAAGTTAATGGTATTTTATTTTCCTACAAATCTAATTATTAGGGTAGGATTTCGGGTAAACTTTGGACCACCCAATAGATCCATCTGGCAATATTGTTTCAGACATGCCCTGAACTTTTCTCGATAGTGTGTAAGTTTCCCACTATTTTTTTTCCTTATGTAAGTATCGAGAAATCTTCTATAATAATAATTTATTGGGTTGGATACTTCGATAGCCAAGAAAAGTTTAATGGCCGATCCGTGTATGAACTTTTAACCTCACTATTTGTTAAAATACTAAGTATATTGCAAGGTTTATTACTAATGTTTGTAGAAAAGAATATTTCATTGCGAATTCTCATAAATCTTAGAAGTGTTTCTCGTCACGTGTATTTATTTCCCCTGTCTGACATAACTTTCTCCATGGTTAATGTAATTAAAGGAATTTGCTGAGCCCACGTACGAATCCCTAGCTGTTTTATGTTGACCGTCTAAACTTCAATGAGAGCGTGCTAACTTTCTAACGAACTTTGTAACGAGAATTTCGGTACTAAAACCTCCTTTTGTTTACGAGCGAAGTTTAGATTTCTTACAATTGGATACTTCACTTTTACTAGTTTCATTGAAGTTAAATGGCGCGAAAGTCATTTGAAATAACGCTGACTTACATTTAGCAAAAAAAAAGCTGCACAAGTTTATTTTAGACAAGTATCTAAAATAAACTTGGATGAGTTAAGTAACTTATCCAGTTCTTTAAACTAGGTTTGGGTCTTCAATGGTCTGCCAAATGATTTACAGGAAATTTATTTAACACATCCTAAATATAAAATACAATTTAAAAGGCATCTGCAAGTTAGCACAGACAGTCTATCCTACTAATATTATAAATTTGAAAGTTTGGATATTTGGATGTTTAGATATTTGAAGGTTTGTTACTTAATCACGCTTCAACCCCTGGACAGATCGTGATGAAACTTGGCACACTTATAGGTTAGGTTCTGAAATAGGACATAGGTTAATTTTTATCCCGAAAAATCCTCCCATCACTACGGGACTTACATAATAATTTGTGATGTTAAGTCGCGGGTTACAGCTAGTATTTTATATTTATTATTTCTTGCAAACTTTACAGATACTTATCTAATATATAGTTTTCGTTAGAAAACTCTAAAATAAGTACTATGTATTATTAATGTGTTGCTCTAATGAAAAAAAAAAAGATAGCAATACAATTCGGAAATTGTAAAAACAAAATGAAAAATACTTAAATAAAAAGGATACAAAAGGAGAACGTTATATACCCGCATTAAATACTCATAGGAACGAATTGAATTGGACATGATAATTTATTAAGATTGTCAAAAGTTAATGAAACTCCATGTAAATTCTTCATCCTTGGTTAAATTTAATTTGAACTTTTCGTATGTTTCTACATAACTGGTTTGGGGCAAACGATACTCCAATAATGTTATACCTGCCGTAATGTTAAAAGCTCGGAAAATAACTGAATTATTTTTATTGCACGTGATATCCTTTAAACAAAAAGTTTTACGAACACAATAGAATTGAAAACGAATAAAACTCCGGGCAAGCGTTTTGTTTGCTACTAAAGTTTTAAAATTAAATAGAAAACAAACGTTAGTCTTGGTTTTAGTTGAAACTTTGTCCAGAGCCTTGTTCTGTTCGTTCCGACTTTTTAGTTCCGACCGATGTTTATGCGCCGAAGCGACTGCACTTTGAGATGAATAATTCTAGCAAAATACAGGATTATGGTAATATTTAGAATCTGTTTCAACTGTTACGTTCATACTGTATTATTTACAATACAAAATGGCGGAGTTACAAACAAGTGGAAATGACAAAGCTTTTACCCTACTCGGTGTATTATATTATTATTCGTTTCATGTATAATTTTATTATTTAAATCGGTATCTACTTTGTAAGATTCCGTAAAAACGCATACTCTTTCAGCGAAGTTTATTTAGCTACTTATACATATTATGTACTAGCTATGCCCGCGGCTCCGCTCTCGTGGACTACAGAATTAAATAAAGTTGAAAACTATAAAGTATTAAATCCCTTCCCCCTCTCCTTCCGCTGCCGCTCCAACTCCAGCTCTGCTCTCTACCCTGCCCTCAACACTCTCCTCAACCCTTTTCTGAACCCTCCCCTCTTTCTCTCTTACCCTCGTCGTTCCAAATGTAGTCCTCGTAACTCATCCATCGCAATCCAAATTCCGCGCAGCATTACATTGTTGCATATCAATGTAACGATGCGAGTTTTTGAAAACTATAAATTCGCATAACTTTTGATTCAATCAGCCGATCGTGATTCGCTATGTTACTCCGAGTTAAACCCTATGTTTTTTTGAAAAGTTCATCAGAATTGGTTCAGTAGTGTTTACGTGATGCGTGCATAAATAAACATAAACAGACAAAAATTCTGAAAATGGTTTAAACGTGACACCCAAAATTTTATTTTGCAAATATTCTCAATGTTTACAAGCGAAGTCTACGTTTTTATTTATTCTTCCTTCATATATAATCCTATCCTACTAATATTATAAATGCGAAAGTTTGGATATTTGGATGTTTGTTACTCAATCACGCTTCAGCCACTGGACGGATCGTAATGAAACTTGGCACATATATAGGTTAGGTCCTGAAATAGGACGTAGGATAGTTTTTAGCCCGAAAAAATATCTCATTCCTACGGGAAATACATAATAATTTGTGATGTTTAGTTGTCCACACGGACGAAGTCGCGGGCAGCAGCTAGTATATAATTATAATGTTCCTGAAACCTCGTAGGTACCAGATTTTAGCAACATTAATTGTAGTAATTTGACATAGGTATACTAATGCTAAAGAAAAGGGGGACGGACCGCTCTACAGATAGAATATCTCCTCCGGTTCTGCAAAGTTTTTAACAGTGCCGAGGATGCTCGCTGCCTTTGAATATCAAGGCTGAATTTCGGTAAAAAAAAATTATACCTACATGACATTTTTAGAACCATTTATCATACTAACAGAGATACGACTTGATAAATAACCATCTCACTAATGTTATTGTAAAACACACTAGATTTCAGCATACAATAGACATTTTGTATGTCTGTATGTATGCATTGTAGTAATTAATGTTACTAAAATCTGGTTCTAATATACGAACGTAATAAACTGTGTAACGATGAAGATTCGATTTTATTGGTAAAAGGGAGATCTGTTTTATGTTCCTAATATACAATTAAAATTGGAAACAGCCGCTTCGAATATTATTCGGATAAATTTATTACCTACGCAATGTTCGTTGCTCTTGTAATAAATTACGGATTATGGCAATATGCGGGAATAAGATTTACACAAAATCGATTGACAATTTTAATGAAAGTGATTTGAAGAATGACACATTTTTTTGGTATACGTCCAGCTTCTGTGTTTATACTATTTAGAACCGCTACTTCTCCGAGATGCGGGAAGCATACCGTGAGTGGTTTTGATTTGAATGTTTGTAAACCCTACCCGTGTGTTTCCCGGCTTAGAATAGGGCCACCCCTATCTTTCCCGTAGGTATCGTCAAGGCGACTAAGGTATTGCACCAGGGAGGGGCAGTAGCGTTCTCCTGTGTGTATATGTTAAGATCATTACTGCGATCACCAATCCGCCTGCCAAGCGCGGTGATTATGGCAAATCCTCCAATGGACAACTTACCAAGAGTGGTATTCTATTGGGGAGGCCTATGTCCAGCAGTGGACGTATTTAGGCTGATGAAATCCTCCCCGAATTTAGATCTGAACCGGCGGAGTGTTTGCGGAAACTAAACACTGAAATTTTCGAAAGTCGATACACTACAACGTTCAACCCTTAGGCATTTTAATTTTCGCAAAGAAAACTCCGGACCCTGGTGATTATGATCATTTAGAGATTATACGTTGATGGAACACGTGCATTTATTGAACGCACATTTCCTCACTTTTTTACTGATGGATTAAAATAAAATTCGTGCAAAAAAAGAATAGAATCACTTAATTCAATGTTGCTGCCTTAGCAAGTTAGCTACGTTACATACGTATTGATGTTTCGCCGAACATCAATGATCAATAAAAATCATAAATTATACACTTAGGTACCCAGTTAATCAACTTACCTTTACCTTTCTTTGTCTCATTAAAACAAGTTGCGTGGAAAAGATAGGTAAGTCTGGGAATATTAGATAACATATTTTCAATATATTTTTCAATTACGCACATTGCCTATTAATATGTCATCTACTAAACTTTGTTTAGAATATGAGGTTAGATATGTTCATTTGTTCGCATTCCGTATACATTGTAGTATCATTGTGACACATTCTAAATTATTCGACCAGTTCTGACACCTTACCCAATGGTGATAAAGTTAAAATTATAATGAACTTGTTCATTTATTGTCCGTAAAAAAGCACTGATGGTACATAAAGGGCAGGTAATAGTGATGTAAGTGATTAGGAAGTTCTTTAAATTCTAGCGTCTATAGAAAATGATGTTCTTTCCTACACTTGCCATGTTAAATTGATCGAACGCATTTGCTGCTTACAATATTTAACACAGTCCACGTGACTCAAGTTCGGGATGCGGCACTAAACGACAAAACAATACGAAATAAGTACGCCGTCCATAGACGTATACGAGTACTGTCGCCATTTTTTGACTTACTATATTGACGTACTGTCCATGAACCGTGTTAAACAGGCCGTCCTTATTTTCTTATTGTGTTTTTTTATTTTATTTGGCAAGATTGTTTTGTACTCAACTGTAGCCTGATATATAGGCTCTGCGTAATATTCCCCCGTATGTTTTCCAGATGTGACACTCAACACCTACTTGGGCGCTGACTAGGCAGAACCGTCGAGATGTCGCGTGAACTTTAATGGATAGGGTATTTTTGGTGCCCTGCGACCCCTTGAGGGTAAGAGGGAACCCTGATTTGTATCTGACCCTATTAATCGATTCCTTGTTGTACTTCTACAAGAGGATTACCTGAGGTCCTTAGTTGGCAATGAAATTGATTTTTTTTATAAAGGATCAAGTAAAGCGTTAAGGGAAAAATCCTGAACATTATCTTAGATATTTGAGCCACGTCTTCATTTCGAAAAAAAACTCCGTGAAAATACAAAAAACGAATCTTGGACTGTCAGCTGATGAAGCAAGCCATTTTTTTATTTTAGTACTCAATATTGTATAAATCTTAAATTTTAAGATTAATATTAAAAAACATGATTTTGAACTCGGTTTCTATCGCCCAGCATAAAACAATTAAGTAGTCCGATAAAGCAAGCTGTGATTTTAATTGTTAATAATTGTAATATTAATATATTCTATCATTTTTATATCATTTCTGAGAAACATTACAGATTTATCATGAAAAATGATAAAATAGAGTCTCCCAGCGTAACAGCATACATATGGACAGTGAGCAAAAAAATTTCTTATCAAATACTTTAAAGTTTTCTTATATTGTCTAATACTGACATAGTACTAAGCAAAAAAAAACCTATTCTCGCTGTATTCATTCATTTGTAGGATGGAAAATATGCATCCAGTTTATTCATCAAAAGTCATTTTGGTCATCCGCAATTTTAATAACTTGTGGAAGTGGAATCCATTACGTCGTTTGACTTTTGATTGATCAGATGACTAAAATATTTGAATGTAACTTGTATTATTTATTTTAAGCGTATAAACGGAAATGTTTTAGTAATATAGGCAACTTGGTGTCATTTTTTTAAACAAAGTCATGTAATAACTTGTTCGGACAGGGTTTTACAGATAGCACATAAGTACTCGCGGACTAAGCGACGGTGCTGTAACTACTGCTGTCCGCAAAGGAGATTACATTACAATAGTTTAAAAATATATTACCAAGTTGCCTATTAATTGCATACAATAAATAATAAATATCATTAAATCCTCGCAAGTAGTCGAAAAATAATAATTGACGTGTATAAATGTACCAAGTGTACTCATATGCAATAAATGATTATAACTTTGTTAAATTTTTTTTAATAGTTTACTATTATTTCTCCATTGTGATTATTACTACTATTACAGTATCATAACAGGACTTTATTAACATGTCCTTACTAACAATATTAGATTTCGTAAGAAAAAAACGATTAATGAGGATAATAATAAGTATGTACCATTTTTAGTTTATTAGTCATTATCATAATATTTTGTTAACATAAATACTTACTTTATTAAAAGTACAAAAATATATAAGTATACTATATTTAGTAGGTATATTAGATCGCAATGCCTAGTTATCATTAAAAATGTGAAATCTGAATAAGGTTAGGCAATTTGCACCAATTTTAGTATGCGAAGACTTTCGAAATTACCCTCAGTGTAATACGTCTATTGCCAACTTTTGTTGCCAACGGTACATAATTCCAATTTCAACTAAGCGAGGCTCACGTACTAACTTTATACACATCACTTTAACGGAGACTTAAAAATTGTACTCACAGAGTGAAATAGAAAACGTGTCTTGGAATTTAAAACAGCTTCATGTTGTTATTTATAACATACTTTGTTTCGTAGATATTTTCTGCACTATTGTGTGTTCTAAAATAGAAATGTATCGTTCGTTTGTTTATTTTTAATAAATATTTTTCTAGTTTCTATTTTTTATGACCGACTCCAGTCGAAAGTTTCTGTTATCAGGGTTAAATATTCAGTGTGTCTGTCAATAACGTTTGATGACATAATAACTATTATTTTTTTAATCATTTACAAATTCGAAATCGGTGAAAAGTAAAACTGATACAAGTACATTTAGGTTTAATAATAATAATAATAAAGCCTTTATTTTTCCCATATTTACATTTCATTACACGTATTATTTATATTAAATATTGCATAATTCATTTTTACATTTCAATTTTCTAATTATTTTAAATTATTATTTTATGACATGCAGTTTATTAATTATAATTCAATTTAACTAAAATTCCTTATTATACCTACTTAAAATTGATTAACATCAAAATTGTATGTATACATAGATAGATCAATAAATTAAATATAATAATTTTCTAAATTTACTTGATAACATTATAAATTATATTAAAAAGATTTATCACTTAAGTCTATCAGTGGGCATCAGTAGGTTGGTGATGATTTAGTGGGACACCCATTTACGGGCAAAGGCCTCCTCCATACTACGCCATAAGTGTCTGTCTGCGGCCAGTCTCGTCCATGTGATGCCCGCCACCTGCACGATGTCGTCGCTCCAGCGTCGCCGAGGGCGGCCGCGGGGTCTGCTACAGTTTCGCGGATGCCAGTACAGCACCCGTTCGCTCCATCTGCAATCCGTGGCTCGCGTCACGTGACCTGCCCATCTCCATTTGAGACTACAGGCTAATTTGGCGGCATCGATAACTTTCGTTTCTTTCCTTATATTTTCATTTCGTTTTTTATCTCTCAATTTTATACCTAGCATACAACTTTCTGTAGCTCTTTGGAACACTTGAATTTTCTTCATTATCTCTCTAGTTTAGGTTTAAGACTTTTAATATCTATCTTAAAAAAATAATAGTTATTTACTGTACAACAATACCTTTGTAACTGTATACAAATAATGTATGAGATTCCAAAACTAACGTCAAATTCGAATCCAGCCCCTCATAACCCTTAGAAAGTGACATCCAGGTGGTAAAAAGATTTACATGTCATGGCGGCCATCTTGGATTCCAACATCAACGTTAAATTCAGATTCAGCACCCTCGACAGACCTAGACATGACACAACCCACGTGATAACGAAATAAAACGTCCTTAGACGAAATACGACGTCCATAGACGTACTGTCACGGTAGGAGCCACCGATTAAAGTATATTGACGTATACTGACCAAGATAAAAAATTTAAGGTGACTTAAGAGGTGCGAAAAATTATTTTGCTTCATACGCTACAGTATAACAAATTACATAGGTCTACACCTCATACCATGAAGCAAAATAATTTTTCGCACCTCTTAAGTCACCTTACAGTTTTTATCTTCATGATTGACACTAAGGTTATTAAATTAGATAATAAATGACTTTAAAATGTGCATCTGTTATCTCATTTAATAACCAATTAGTATTAATCATGAAAGTAAAAACTTTGAGGTGACTTATGAGGTGTGAAAAATTATTTTGCTTCATGGTATGAGGTGTAGGAAATTAAAGTCCGCAGGGAGGGTACCAGTAGCATCGTGAATATGATCGCGAACAGGCTGGACAAAGTGAGCTCTGGTGGCTTTAATAAATATTTTCTATTCTATTCAAATGAAGTAGGTGGAGTCTTCCATCACCAATTTGGACTTATCAAGGGAGCAGTCATCAGAGGGGTGAAACTAATTGAGTGAGAATGTCTCTCGGCGAGAAATTCCGATAACTTGCTGCTAATTAAATGGATTTGGCCTCGAGTAACCAGAGTACAGAAGGGCTGCTTCTCATAATCATGCTAAATCTCCGCACAATAATACCTACTAATACACACAGATTTTAATCACAATAGTGACGCAGCAACCTGTCCGTACACGTGCGTGTGGGCGCGTAAACGATCAAGATAGGGACAACGTTATAAGTTAACACATAAGTGCTTCTCTTTCTGACGTTACACTGGCGAGAGTAGATGAGTGTCGCTTCTTTACGTAGGTAGTAAATAATCCTTTAAACTTTCGCATTTATAATATTAGTAGGAAGCAGAATGCTTCCTACTAATATTATAAATGCGAAAGTTTCGTAATTTGGATGTTTGTTACTCAATCACGCTTCAGCCACTGGACGGATTTGTAATGAAACTTGGCACACATATAGATTAGGTCCTGGATTAGGACATAGTATAGTTTTTATCCCGAAAATACATCCCATTCCTACGGGAAATACATAATAATTTGTGATGTCAAGTTGTCCACGCGGACGAAGTCGCGGGCAATTGCTAGTATTTAATATTTTCTGATAATACTGTCTGGTTTCCCACTGATTTATAATATTTACCGAAACATTTAAGCAGTTGTTATTTTAATAACTTAGATGTACGAATATTAAATGATTAATGTTATTCGTAAACAAAATTGCTACATCTTCCCCTATTTATTATCATACTCTACAACGATAGTGTCAAATATATTTCCATCCTGTAACTCTTATTTCAAAGGAAAAAAAGTTTAATTTTCTTCAAAAATACCTAATAAGATAATAAATTCGACCGTTAATACTTACTAAAAGTATCCCAAAACTTATAAAGAGTTAAAGGGTTAGCCTTTATATACGCAAATATGTACAAAAAGACGTGAACTTGTCTTTCTGCATAAGGCCGCCTATTTCATACAGCGTACTAGGGTACGCTGTATATTTCTTGAGCAATAAAGTGTATTTGAATTAATTTTGTTGTACTGAAATCCATTACACTGCCTCTCTCTACTTTTTAAAGGGCCCCTTCTGTACTGCCTTTAAGCTATGATTTGGTTGATTGAGGCGCTGGCTGAATATTAATGACACGGGTAATTTCGACAGTTTTGGTAATTAAAGCATGGGGAATTCGCAGATTAAAAAAGTCTGCAAAGTGTAAGTCGTGCACAACATGCGGGTTCCATCAATCAACGGTTTTTTAGTTGCGGCATGACGTGAGATAGGCGGACTACCTCAGCGGACGTCAGTACGAACCGTTGGATCGATACAGCTACAGCACAGTTACAACCATAATACCATCCCACTAGTATTATAAATGCGAAAGTCTGGATGTTTTGGGATGAAACTTGGCACACATATAGGTTATAAATAAATAAATAAATATCTCAGACATTCACACCAATTCTCCAGTCCCAAACTAGGCAGAACCTGTGGTATGGTGACTAGATAACAGATACATATACTTAAATAAATATATAAACATCCAAGACTTGGGTACAAACATTCCAACTATTGTATTTGTATCACTAAAAATGCCGTCGCCGGACAAGAAATAAAATTAAATAAATAATTAAATATGTGGGGAGCTTATATGTTACACCTAATTAAGCATTATGTTTCTGTGAAAAGTCCATCAATATCGGTTCAGCAGTTTTTAAGTGATGAGTGCACAAACAAACAGATAAACCGACAAAAAATCCATATATGATTGAAATGTGATCTATTACTCATCCTTTTAAGGATTTCGAGGTTTACCCCCAAAAAAATTTTGCAAGTATCTTTAATATACACACACGCGAAGTTTGAGTTTTTATTTATTAGATTTAAACACTTGAAAATAAAACTGTACAATGGTTACGATGTTTAGGATAAGCCCATCGAATTACTAAATCACGAAAAAAAATCCGATAGGAAAAGATTTAATTTTTTACCTGTAGGTATGTATGCACCTATTCTCGGTACAACATTGGCTCATAAATTCATATTATTAATAGATAAGTCCTTCATATTATCTGAAGTTCCGCAAAACCGACAGCTGACGAAGGTATAGGTTGACAGGAAATGGACCGTCTTCGGCTGAATTATTGACAGTGGTCATAGATGTCAGAGGTAAGTCGACAGACCAACGTTACGACTTTCCACTTAGGGTGTAGACCGACGAACTACATTTGGACTGAAATCCACCTGCAAAATTGTAGTTTGCATACAGTAGCATGCTAACTACTGTAAAAATAAAGTATTAATAGAGTACAATAAAGTAAGAGATTATTTTATTTAATACTAGCTATTGCCCGCGACTTAAAAACTACCCTATGTCCTATTCCAGGACCTAACCTATATGTGTGCCAATTTCATCACGATCCGTCCAGTGGTTGAAGCGTGATTGAGTAACAAACATCCAAACATCCAAATATCCAAACTTTCGCTCGCAATTATAATATTAGTAGGAAGTAGGATTAGTAGGACGATACGAGTATGTTGGTAAGTATTTAAAATTATAAATTACGTTTTTGTTCAATATTTTATAAGCGTGTGAACTGCCATCAACGACTAGTATCGTATGAGCTGTTTCCGTTCACTGCTAAACATAAGCCTTCCCCAGCTCGACGACTGGTTTCTCTAAAATCGTTAGAGATGGCTCCCTTTTGTAGCTGCTTGATGTTTGTTTAGGATACTAGCTGATATAGTTGATCCAATTTATAAAAATAACTTCCGATTCATTTTTCCAACGTACCTCATCGCTATACAGTCTGACAAACTTACCGCATCGCGTTATTTATTCATAATCCCGCGTCCTCAAGTGGTGACCCATTGTCGGGGCACATTCCTACCACTATCCTTTTCCCAAGATAAAGTACTCTTTTGGGACAGATTTTATTTTACAATAACAACACCTTTTTCTCGTGAAATTTGCTAGAAGATTGTCGTTTGTACTAATATTGTTAAATGAAAAAGCTAACGATTATTTTAAGAAAACATTTGCGTTTATTTGTTTCTCTCACGTTATTTTAACTATCTATGTTGAGCCGTGGTAGCCGGTTGATTGTGCACTCCCCTCACGTTCATGAGGTCGTGGGTTCAAACCCCGCCCGTACCAATAAGTTTTACGAAACTTAAGTACGGTTTATTTATAATACCACAGGCTTTTCGGTGAAGGAAAACATCGTGAGGAAACCTGCATATGCCAAAGAAGAAATTCTGAGGCGTATGTGAAGTCCACCAAATCGGCTAGGGGCATCGTTGGTGGTCAGGGGTATGGCACACAAGATCCTGAAGGGTCGAAGTGTTGCCAGGTCTTCCTGACTCCCTAAGAAGAGAAGATAAGCTATGTTAGCCCAAATTAAACAGTTTCTTAGGCAGACTGAAATATTTTAATGAGAGCTCTAAACACGTCACTCAGTCAACACGACCGGACGAGGAGGCGTTCCACTAGAGCGGGCGGGGCGATCGTAGACTTGCAATTAGGGTTCCTTCGTCACTGACTCCTTACTATCACTATCCCATAGGCATCAGCACTAATTTCCTTAACAAAAACACTTTCAAAATTAAATATAAGAAATATCTATTAAACTCATTGACTTTACTTCCATCATTTTTGCTTATATCAAAAATAAAAAAACTTGTTTCTATTTTGCTTTGTACCATAGAGCAATTTCTGCCAACAAACTGCCTTATACTGTTTGGCGGAATTATTGTATGTATTATTTGGAGAGATGAATAAATGATTTTTTAACTAAACCCTAGTCCAAACTTTGTTTGTATTTTCCTCTTAGCATGCCTCTGCGGTATAATATTCAAAAAATGTATATGCAGGGAGTTTATGAATATAAGAGAAAATAGGTTGAATTTTTAAAAGCTAGAACTCACGTAAATCATGCGCACTAAAAATGTAAATAAAAAAAAAATGTTGGGACATTTCACACACGGCCACCGGATCCCAAACTAAGCAGAGCCTGTAATATGGGTATCAGACAGCTGATGTACATACATAAATACATAATGTACTTATATAATGATATCCAGTCACAAGGCAAACACAAGTGCTCGTGACACGAATGTTTGCCCTGGACGGGATTCGAACCCGCGACCCCGAGCTTCGCAGGCAGGTGTACTACCGACTAGGCTAAGGGACCGATAATTTTCATTCTACAGTTCTAGGCGAAAGCAAGTGGAGAGACCACCACAAGCATCTCATTATTATTCCTACTGGAGTCCATAACAATCTTGTTGAGGGCCTGTTCGGATTTCACTGATTTTACGACTCTTGTACTAAGCCGTATGTTACACCGTTTCGCCTGTTTCGCATCTTTGATGTCAGAATAAAGTGAGTTAGAATACTTGACTGCGCGTGCTCATTCATTACTAGCTGGTGCCCGCGACATCATCTGCGCAGGATTAGTATTTCGAGTATAGCTTATATTAGCGTGGCGTAGAAAAGAACTATTATGACATTAAAATTATAATTTTATGGCGCACGCCAGAATAGCTCGCAGGTGGTAGATTTTTTCCTACTTACTTGATATTTTGGACAATTCACACAATATCTTTATAAATTGTAGCCTATGTGTTATTCTGATGTATAAGTTATATTATTGTAAAATTTCATTAAAATCCATTCAGTAGTTTTTACTTGAGTAATGTGAGTAACAAACATCCATCCATACTTACAAACTTTCGCGTTTATAATATTAGTAGGATGATTACCTAAATATGAGGTTGTGATACCTACATTTAGTATCACATACCTACATTTACTTCTATAAAATTTCAAATTAGTATTTACATATCAAACCAAAACATTGTACTGTTACACTTTTGTTTGCCTTTTCTAGTACAAATACTATCAGGTGGAATAGACTACATAATATGTAGTGTAGATAGCATATAAATGCGTCTACAGTGCATTATAAGATAAGCAGTGTAAGCTACTTTATTATTGTCTCCGTTTATTTGTATCATGCAATAAAAAGTAATTGAATTGAATTGAAAATCAATACCAATGTAGGTACGAGCTAAGTACAAGAAATTCGTGGATAAAATTGCACTTTATAAAATTTTGGCAACACAACTGCTAACTATTAAATAAATAAATGAATAAAAAAGATTTTTATTCAATAACAAACATGTAGATTAGTTTCTACTAGTTGTGGAGGCTCTCTATTAAGTGGCAACACCTGTGTCAGAGGACCACGCTCTTTCATAACAGACATAATAGTTCACCAGAACAATGTATCAGATTCCTCTCAATAAACCGCATTATACTTAATATCACCAATCCGCCTGCCGAGCGTGGTGATTATGGCAAATCCCCTAATGTACATCTAACCAAAAGTGATATTTATTCTATTGCGGAGGCATATGTCCAGCAGTGGACGTATTAAGGCTGATAATGATGATACTTAATATCTACATCTAATACTATTATTTATAATAGTGCAACAAGATGTTGTATATACATGCAAGCACACACAAACACACCTTCATAAATACACACATTTTCCAAACGCAATGAATATTCTGTAATAAATTGTACGCGTCCAATATAGTAGTCCCATTGTGTACGGAGAGAGCTGACTGGCCCCGAAAATTAACTGGTTTCGGCCTAGTCTTGGAGTCAGTCGTTCCTCCTTATATATTATGACTTTAGAACATGAATTATACTTAATTAACTTTGTAAAATTGTCAAGTGTATATAAGAAAACTAATAAATGATGTATAGTGCGACTGTTACGCAGCTGTGTAATAGACGGCATTTTGTTATGGGGCTCAAGTAGGCGTAAATGAGATATGCGTTCGTGGTTTACGAGATAGCAACAGATTTTTACAAGGATTAATGTTTCGAACAGATTTACGTATAAATCAATAAGTATAGGTTACCATTACCGTTTTGCTTGTTAACATTTATGTACTACTTTAGGTAATTTTCAACGTTCTCTCATTTAATGGAAACAATTTTTCCAGTAGCGTCTTCGCAAATTGATCATGATACAACCCACTTATATATTCACAATGGAGGCACGGAGAAAAGGATGGAAAGATAATCAAAAAGCTTACTTAGTTCAGTGAATATGTTCGTATAAATATTTTAAATCTTCTCGACTGTTAGGGCTTGAGTCAAGAATGTATTTCATAGACATTAAGCGCTAAGCTAAGTCGACGTGTGGTTTCCGGTAGAGTAGAATAGACCCACTCCAACTCTTCCCATGGATGTCGTACAAGGCGACTATGGGAATACATTATAAAACATCAATCAGGCCTCCCCAACCCGTCTGACCAGCGCGGGGAGTGTAGGCCAAATGCTCCGTCTGTCTCCGGCAGATAAGAGAGGGTTGTGCTCCTGCAGTGGAGACAAAAATAACCTGATGATGAAGTGCTAACCTAATTAATGTTTTAACCTTATCGCCAGGAGTTAACACAGAGTAATAATACCAGGGTTCACCATCAGCTTGTACCAATCCATTGCTAGACCTGGCTCTTACTAAACCCCATCTTCTATTCTCCGCATCTAGTCACTGCCAGTTGTCGAAAGATCAGGATCAACCAGCTGTTTAATTCCCTTTTGGCCAAACCCGTTCGTGTACGTTCAGTACAATAACGCGCTCAGGATGATGTTGGGGCTGCCGAGGCACTGCAGCGCATCAGGCATGTTTGCTGAATCTTTTTAAAGGAAGAGTGAATAGGCATCTTCTGGGTAAGCGCGCTCCACCTCATCACTTACCATCAGGTGAGATTGAGGTCAAGCGCAAACCCATTAACAATAAAAGAAAAAAAATTGTGTATTTTTTTTTATCGTGGAATAAAGATTAATTGAATTGAATTGAACGACCCATTTGAAACACCAGCTTGAAATCACCTTCCTCATTATGGTTCAATTTGTGTCTGTCATATTGTAATTATGATAGACGTTTTCGCCGGTCCCTCCGAGGTTATCGTAGTCTAAATGAAAAGATAAGCAAATCTTCCTTTTGTTTTTTGACTTCCATTTTCTGATTTTAATTCTACTCAGATTAAAAGTTTTTTTTTTAATTTTCCAACTCCTTTGTTTGAATTGTCCTGACCACGCACTAAGACTTAAAAGAAATCTATAAAAGTTTAAAAATCAAACCACTTTCCATTTACGTAACATCAGATTTATAGTCTGGCATTTCCCTTCTAGGAAAAAAATAAACATCGTTTATTCAATAAATAAATAAATGGCGCCTGATTCAGTTTCAGATACGTTCGTGCGTGAAATTAAGGTGAAACTTTTAGAGAAGGAAGGGGCTTATATCAAATTGTACCAGCCTCGCAGGCACAGCGAACCATAGCAGGCTACGATGCTTATTGCAATTCTAAATATTATGAAGTCATCTTTACATATAAAAACGTTTTTGCGGCATATTATAAGACAATTTAAACAATAATTTTAAATGTAGCCATAAAACTTTTGTCTATGCCCGTGTTCATTGTATGAACGATAGACAGTATGAGGTCTAGTACCACGACAAACGAATTAATGGTTTATCGGTACCAGTATATAAAAATAGTATATTTGTTTTGAAATGTTTGTTTTTATATTAGCTAGCCGTGTTAGTTAGATTTAGATTAAGGCCGCCCCCAATCTTCCTTGGGTTTCGTTAAAGTGACTAGGGGATTGCACCGGGGACGGGCAGCAGCGTTCTATGTGTATTAAGATCATTACTGCGATCACCAATCCGCCTGGCGTGGTGATTATAGCAAATGCCTCAATGGACAACCAGCCAAATGTGGCTTTCTATTGACTTATGTTCAGCAGTGGACGTTTGGACTGACTGTTGGATCACGCTTGACCTCAATCTTATCTGATCCATACATTGTGTTTGTAACTTCGCCAGTAATAAATTAGTAACACAAAACGCGTAATAGACCTACAATTGAGTACAAAAGTTTCTTTGCTATTGCTAAAATGGCAGGCGTTTGAGTTAGTGTTTCACTGCGCTAGAAATTTTTCCTAATCCATCGTTTTTGCTGATCAGTCAGTTTCGATAGTTTGTCAGTTTTGTTTACTGCAGTGGCGATAAAAATTACTCACCTGCACTGCAGTGGGTAAAAAATGAAATGTATTACATACTAGTTTTAACTGTGTATATGAAATAATAAGACTAAAAATAGTCAATTCTGTACTTAATATAAAGCTATAGACAAAGTGTTATTATTTCTTTTGTAAATAATACTATTTATACCTAATAATAGTCTTAAAATGAATGACCGAAAGACCTGCTATGATGATCGATGAATTAGACTTTGCATAATTCAATTATACCAATTGTAGTGAAGATTGAACTTGAATTGAAGATTAAAATCGTAAGTATAAAGTGCTAAATCAATACTTATATAATATTGATAAATATCAATATATCCCATTTTATTTATTAAAAGTTTAGAAAAAAAAATATTTTTATGATATCGTTACAGGTCAAAATATTTAGTCATTTTATTATCACCCAGTAGGTGTACCTACTATAACTGATATTAACTGAATTTATGTAAGTAAGCATAAAAAATTAAAATGATTTTTTGACTACCACATTGGTCCAGTGGTTTGTTCATTGGACTCGAGCGCCAGAGGTCGTGGATTCGATTCCCAGTGGTGTCAGACAATTTCGTACAAGTTGGTCCCGGTCTGGATGTTATATTTGTGAATTGTCCCATCGTTACAAGATGTAGTAACGAAGATAGAGAAGAGTATGTTGCGTTGGTTTGGACATTTAGAGCGTATGAGTGAAAGAAGAGTGACAAAAGAAATTTACAGTGCGAATGTGGAAGGAACTACAACTAGAGGTCGTCCTAGGAGGACGTTCAAAGATCAGATTAGTAACGTCCTAAAAAAGGCTGGGTTCTGCAGTGAGAAGAATAAAATGAGGTCATAAAAAAGTTGATGAATGTGAATGAGACTAGTGAGATGCATCAGGATCGCGCAAAGTCGCGATCCATCGTCTCTGCCTACCCTTCTGGGGCCAAGGCATGAGCATTATGTATGTATGTTGTCCTATCCTTGTTAATTCCCATAGCACAGGAGAAAAGTTTCGCTTACATCCTATTTTATTTAAAAAGCTGTTCTTACATTGTAAATATGTAATTAGGCAAACTCGTTCGCAAAATGGGACCCGTAACTTTACACCAGTAGAAGTGAGGTCAAATGCAAAGGTAGTTCAGTATGAAAAATAAACCACAGAAAATCTTCGAGAAGAAAAACTCTGAGGGTTACGAATTGAAATCTCAAATTCAGCGAATGCTTCTCAACGCGTGATTTATTCGTGAGGTCCGTAAGAAAACCCGAATTTTACATTCAGTTACAGTGTGAGGATGCAGTAGAGACACATGGCAGCAAAGGATTGTGAAAATGCATACTTATACTTAGTAACTACTACTAGTATTACTTATAAATAATTAATTATTATAAATTACTAATTAAAATTTTAAAATTATAAATTTCTTTTCATTTACCTGTAATACTTTGTCGCTATGCTTTTCTTCTTTTCCTTGGGAAAGGTTGACTGAAAGAGACCGCTTCAACCGATAAGGCCGCCTTTGTACCTAACTTGTTTTTAATGTGAATGCAATAAAGAGTTTTTCTATGTATCTATCTATCTTGTGATAATAAAACAATTTTGTTCCTGACAACAGCATTGCAAAAGTTTTGTGTTGGCGTCTTTTTGTGGAATGTCATCAGAGGCAGTTTTAATGTGTATTGATCATGCATTTTTGTTTGTCCTATTATCCTATATTGAAATGTAATATTATTCATTTAACAAGTGTATATGAAGTCTTATATTGTAACTAAGTATAAACAGCTGGTCCCAGTTGTATCTTCTAATATTATAAAGAGGAAAGATTTGTATGTTTTTAACAAATAAACTCAAAATCTTCTGGACCGATTTAAAAAATTCTTTCACCATTAGAATGATACATTATCCCTGAGTAACATAGGCTACGAGTAGAAGCGAGAGTGGGGCGGGAAGGGAAGCGGATTCTGTAGTCCCCGCGAGCGGTGCCGCGGGCACAGTTAGTACATAATAAAGAAATATTACATATAAACATAGTCCTATATAATCCTAATAATCCGTATAATCCTATTAATTTTCGCGAGGATTTTCTCCCATGCTATGGGAATTAAAGAAGGATTGAACAATTCACAAATATAACAACCAGACCGGGACCAACTTGTACAAATTATACAAAGTGGTCTGTCCCCAGTGGGAGTCGAACCCCCGACCTCTGACGCTAGGGTCCAATACCCAAGCCACAAGGTCAATGAGGCGGTGAAACTACCTACTACTCTACCGCTCGGCCACGACCTTGCCGCTGCCAGCGGCAGCTAGGAGCGGGGCGGCGAGCGGCGAGAACAAATGTACAAAAACGTTAGCAGCACGCCACGAGGCGCCGCAATCAGCGGCCAACCCTCCGCCTGCCGAAACCGCGCCGCACACCGCGCCACTTCCCGCTAAGCCAAAAGTCGGGGCCGAGCGGTTAAGCCGTACTTACTATACTTCCATACACTGGAGTAGTGCTGAAGCTTAAGTTTTACTACTCTTGTTAAAACACACCGCAGCGCCCAGGTAATAGCGCTTTGATTCTATTTAACATTTTATCTGGCCGTGCATGGTTTCAACATGAGCTCGGACTTTCTAGTAAAGAATACAAAACACTTTATTGCACAAACAAATACAGTTACACGTTATAACCTCCGTGGCGGAACGGGTAGCTCTCAGACTGCCACGCCGGAGGTTGCGGGTTCGAATCCCGCTAGGGGCAAATGTTCGTATGATGAATATAAATGTTTGTACCCAAGTCTTGGATGTTTATATATTTATTTAAGTATTTCTATCCGTTATCTAGTAACCATACCACAGGCTCTGCCTAGTTTAGGACTGGATAATTGGTGTGAATATCTGTGATATTTATATTTATTTATATTTATATAAAGGTTACAAATAGTACAATTTAGGCGGTCTTATCGCTTTAAGCGATTTCTTCCAGACAACCTTTGGGTAGAAAATATTATGTCAGAGAAATTGTAGGTAAAGAATACCATAGCCAAAGAATGTAATAAATTAAAATGTAAAATTTGCGTGTCTGTACATTGAAAATATTTGCAAATATATATATATATATGTATATGGGGGTTTAAGGATAAGTAATAATAGAACACATTATGGTCATTTTATATTTTTGTCTGTTAGTTTGTGCACGCATCACGTAATAACTTCTGAACTGATTGTAATGGAGCTTTCAGAAAAGCAAGGGCTTCATTCGGAGTAATATTTAATCTTTATTTCATCGCAATTGGCTTACTCTATCTAAAGTTATGCTAGTTTGTAGTTTAAAAAAACACTTAAAGAAATATTGTTGCTCGGCGGAATTCAGATAGCGATGAGTTTGGACTACGGTGGCGGTGGCACGATGGGGAAATGAGGTAGGCTGCGAAAGGGGTATTTCAGAAGCCGGATCAGGAAATAATTCTGTAGTCCACGCGGGCTAAGCTAAGTATTAAATATTACTACATAAAGAAGCGACACTCACCCTCCCCCGCCAGTTTAACGTCGCCCGCAAATAAGAGCACGGCTGGCAGCACAAAATACTACGCCAGCGCGCTATCGACTGGCATCGAGTGATCATAGCTATAAGTTAGAAAGGGAATCACTTATGTTGCTGGCGTATAACATTATCCCTCTTTCGGTCGACTATGCTCGCGCGCTGGATGCAGCAGCCCTACAATAATTAACTTGCACACACGCAGGTGTACGTCATTCTGGCCGAGTCCGAACAGGGCTCGGTCAGGATGCCCTGCAATTTGCCGACATTCATTATATTAACATTTAATATCCTTATCACCTTCTCCCTCTTTGTTTGGTTCCGGGGGTACTCCAACAGCAAGTGTTGGACATCTTCTACCACGCCGCATATTTCACAGTTAGGTGATAATACTTATTATTATTAGTAACATCTAGCGCGCTGAGTGAAAATAAAAAATACCTAAAATTGAAACAAAATTAGGTTCATTTTCTTCGGGTAATAAAGTATTAATTATTATGAGCTGGAGGTATTTTATTAAACCTGTATTTATCGAGGGCTGTACGAGACAACCCGTAAGTTGCCAAGGGACACTGCCTAATTAATTGCAATTGCTGTTAAACGACCCGTTACAACGTACCCAGAGGAAATGCTACCTTTTCTTGTTCTCCAGTGTAGACAAGGGTTTTCAGGAAGAAGGTTGGAATTTTCAACGCAACATTTTACAAGGGGCGTTCAAATAAAAGTGAGAAAAGGTATATGTTACTTCTTTCAACTAAAAAATACTGGAAGGCAATGGTTAAAACATTTTAGATTTAAAAAACGTATGCAACTGCTGATAATTTTTAGGGTTTCGTAACTCGAAAGGAAAAAAGGAACCCTAGTTAGGTTACCCTACGATAGGACCACTTCGTTGTCTGTCTGTCTGTCAGGAGTGGAGGTATCAAGTTGAAATTGATATCAAATACTTCAGATCTAAAATCCTTTGGAGCTGTGAAAAAATCAAACATCTAAGTCAACGCAATCAAAAGATTCGGCCGTTTATGTCGAATATTTTGACACTCGCAAGGGAATCAAAACCGATAGGGTACTTCCTGTTGACCTAGAATCATGAAATTTGGCAAGAAGCAACTGTCTTAGGTATAGTACAAATAAGTGGAAAATGTGATTCGATAAAAGTGTAGTAAAGTCCACTGAAGTAAAATTTAAATACTAAATTCATTTACAATAATAGAAATGTAATAGATAACATAAAAAGCGTAAAAACATTAGGAATAAAAAAAAACAGTTTAACGTTTTGTGACTTTCACGTCTACCTTCACGCGAGCCTGACAGTTGAATGGAAAAATAAGTATCTTGTTTCCGCAAATAAAAAAACTGAAATTGGGAATTTAGGTTTTAACTACTTTTTATCATAGGAAACGTTAAATCTTACTTTATTATAAAAGCTAAACGCCACTCTTATATGTCAGTACGTCGCTAGTAACAAAATTAAAAAGGTAATAGAAAATAAAACGTGGAAAAGTAGAAAATCCATCAGTCAACTCTGCAGGTGCACAAAAAAAATAGTGCATTGTGATAGATTCTCCTACCTTTCATATCTCCCTGTAATCCATCATCGGGTCGCTGTTTCATACCGAACGGAAAAAAAATCACAAAATACATCTATATAAAAAACTATCTACCTAAGTGTCCGTGTCGGTATATAGATTTAAATTATTCTACTCTATTTTTGCCCGCGACTTCGTCCCCGTAGGTTTCGATAAACATCTTGAATTTCAAAATAGATATCATTTTTGGTACCATAGGAATGGGATGTCTTTTTTTTCGGAATAAAAACTATCCTATGTCCTATTCCAGGACCTAACCTATATGTGTACAAAGTTTCATCCCGTCCGTCCAGTGGTTGAAGCGTTAATGAGTAACAAACATCCAAATTTTCGCATTTATAATATTAGTGAGATGGTTAGATATTAAATAGAGTGTGGGTATATAATTCTAATTGCAGAGTAAATAATACATGCCCTCCCAAGAGAGGACTATAGACTATAAATCCGTTATAATTAATACCCACCCCGTTACTGGATACTTACTATGTGAAATACTGTATAATAATATTATACAGTAAACATAAAACAGTAAACCAATTAATGTGTTTACTGTTTTATGTTTACTGTGTAATAATACAAAATATATAATAACTTGTCTAATCCTCAAATAGGATTATTTATTAGAAAAAAACAAATCCAAACACCAGACAAGGACAAACGTGTTTAACCGTGACCCCCAATGGAAACCGAACTTGAGCTGAAGCATTTAACCAACTAGGTAATCAAGCGATCTTCAATCATCGGCTATTTCATTGACCGTCTCATTAGGCTTGGTCATTAGACTCAAGCACCAGAGATCGTGGGATCGATTCTTAAAAGGGGCAGACAACATTGTACAAGTTGGATATTAAATATTAAATCTGGATGTTATTCTACACTCGTCTAATTCCTATCGTACAGGAGAAAGTCTTATTTTGGGAATAGACAAGTGTATGTACAATATTATTTGTACCTGAAGGACTTGGACTTGGAAGTGATAACGAGAAATTGATTGAAAAGTATACGGTTGCCAGTCAACGTCCCAAAGGAATGGTGCCAGATGAAATAGGTATTACATAATTAATAGCCTCGCGACGACCTCATTCACACCCCCCCTGTTTAACAAATATTCTGTGTAACTGGTTCTTTTTTCGCCTAAATACATAGCTAGGAATCAGTTTATGAAATAACGGTTAATATTGTTCATAAAAACGGTAAAATGTTATTTATTCTCATTTACAGGAAAAGTGAAGGATCGATCATCACATGTCATTTCGGTTACCGGTTTTTACAGAGAATGGAATTTTAAAACTCGCTAAAACTATACATAATATAAACCCGTTTACTCGCAATAGAAGGTGTTCATCTATTTTCATCACATTCACCTCTTAACTGGCTCGCTTATTCATATTTCATGTTATTTATAACTAGCTGTTTGCCCGCGACTTCGTCCGCGTGGACCACGTAACATTATCTATACATATAATAAAATCGTAAATGCAAAAAAGTCTGTACATTGAATATATTCGGAAAAAAACCAACCAGGGCGACTTCAAATAAGTAACTAAACATGATAGAACAGTTTTTAAAATTTTTGTTTGTTTATTTGTTTGTTTGTTTGTTAGGGCATCACGCAAAAACTACTGAACGGATTTTGACGAAACTTTGTACCGTGACAATGTATATCCCGGAATAACATAATATATAAAAAAAAACTAAAAATATGTATAAGAAATAATAAACCAGCCACCAAAAACTTTAGTACTGTACAAATATGGTATATTTCAGAGGTCTACTAAAGCAGGTTTTGATCTTTATTGCAATACATTTTTCAAAACTGAGGTAAAAAGGAAATTATAATTGAGAAAACTGAAAAGAGACTATTGGGGAAAAGTATTTATTCAGGGAACGTCTTGAAAACCCTCCGCAAAACACACTTCTAGCGTTATTCAGACTGTGTCAAGAAGATGATTTTGCCAAAAGTATATTATATATAACCAGGTGCCGTCGTACTACACATTTAACAAACAAACATAGAGGTTTATTTAATCGACGTCGACGGGGCAATTGGAGGATGGGGCACGGGTGTCACACAGAGCACACTTTAGGGCGCGTGTACACTGTTTATCCCAGTAACAGTAAATTCTATTAATTATGCTACTGCACACTGTCCACGGCGCTTCCTCATTTACGTTGCTCAAACGGTGGATAGTGTTGAACACTCTACGTCCCACGCGGCCTGCAGCGCAAGGCACCTTCTGGATGACGACCGAAATTGGGACGAAACTCTCGGTGATGCATTCGTAAGTGACGTCTGCGCCATTTGTCGCTATGTTCTGTGGGCTCTCGAACCCAGTGGACATGGACATATCTGATGAGAGGGTACTAAACCGCTGCCTTACTATGTATGCTCGAAGATGGTTCGGCGGCGATACGCTACATGGACCGTTGCGTGCGGATTATTTGTACCGGGTATAAACGGCGTGTACGCTTCGGAAACCGATTACAGTACAGCTGAAATGTCAGCGATGGTGAGTGATAAGTTGGTAATCTTTCCAAGAATCACAGTTGGGCAAATAGAACGTTTTCCCTTGATGCACCGGAAAAATCATTTCACACTGGCAAAATTCTGGTAAAAATCAGACGACAAGCGAAAATCGCCCGCGCTGTAGCGTCCTCAGGGATCGCGGCCACACTGCTTCCTGGCGGTAAAACAGCTTATACCGCCTTATTTCCCATCAATTTACACAGCGCAGAAACTCCAGTGTGTCACGTCAAGTAACAGGGACAAAACCGGGCTGATCCAGGACTTCTGTATAATCATTTGGGATGAGTGCACTATGGCGCACAAGAAAGCTGTAGCAAGTGTAAATAGGAGGGGGAATCGTGGGACGGGTGCTATCACGGTTTACTTTTGCGGTGAATTTCGCCAGTCGTTGCCGGTGGTGAAGCGGGGCACCACTGCCGATGAGGTGAAGGCCGGCCTCAAGCACTCTGTACTACTTATGGTCGGGAGTACTGAAATTGAGACTCACGCAATAAGTACCTATATGCGGCTCCAACTTGGGGGCAATCTCACGCTCAAGAGTTTTCAGACATGCTCCTCAACTCAGATGCGTGCACAAACTCACAGACAAACAAACAGATAAACAGACAAAAATTCCAAAAATGATTTAAATGTGTTCTATTACTTATCCTTAGACCTCCAATTTTTTTTTCAAATGCCTTTAATGTACAGACACGCGATGTTTACGATTTCATTTATTAGATAGTCTTAACTGTGTAATTATCATCATTAGCCTGAAATAGGCCTAATAATGTAGTAATTCGTAAATAATCTATTCATATAATATAACAGTAAAACGGCGTTTCTTTGCTTTAAGTAAAAAAAGCAGTCCCCAGACATTACTTTAGAGTGGAATCAAAAATATAATTTAAAAATTTCGTGTTTGTCTGCATATTTTTTTGTAGGATGTATGTTGTTTGTAATCTTGGAAACTACGGAACAGTGTTTGCCGGGGTTTTCACTGTTTAATAGTTTAGGGTTGAGGACACAATCTGGTATATTTGTATCTTAATAAAATATCAAGAGACTGATCCAGAAGATGAACTCTCATTTCTTCTCATTTGTAAGTATGAAAGTGCAGTTACACGTTACTGTTCATGGAAAAAAAACTTTGCGGAATGTGACAGATCTTTAAATATTTTATAGCCTATTTATAGTTTATTTATATTTTAGCTGTTGCATAGTTTATTTTTGGGTATTACCACACATCGCGATAAAAAAATCTTTATACGATAATGGCTCTGGAACCGATCACTAACTTATCCGGCATTTTGTTATCCAGTTATTTGGATATGCAAAAACTTAGCACTTTGAGGGAAGGAAGGGAAAAGGGAATGGGGAAAGGAACGGGTAGCGGGAAACGGGAAAAACTCTTCCTAGCCCTCCCACTCCCACCCTATCTCCCCTTTACCTTCCCCATTCCTTCCCCCTCCCCTTCCCCTTCTCTTTCCCTTCCCCTCACTTCCCGCTACCCGTTTCTTTCCCCATTCCCTATTCCCTTCCTTCACTGAATGTGCTAAGTTTTTGCATATCCAAATAACTGGATAACAAAATGCCAGATAAGTTAGTGAGGGCTAGAAAAAGTCCTAGCCCTTCCAATCTCACCCTCTCTCCCCTTTACCTTCCCTATTCCTAGCCCCTTCCCTTCCCCTTCTCTTCTCCCAAACCTCTACCCACATCCGTCTGGGTGTAGGTAGGGGTTTGGGAGAAGGAGAGTTGGGAGCGGTTGGGAGGAGATGTAGGGGAAAGGTTGGGGTAAAGGAGAGGGTGAAAGGGGGAGGGGAAAACGCGGGGAGGGAAATGCGAGGGGGAAGAGGAGACTAAGAGGAGGGGTAAAGGCATATGTCCTTCCGATAAAATATTTGTTCTAAGAATCAGAGAAAAGATACCTCAACTTCCTGCAAAATATTTTCATGTGGAATTATAATTTAATCATAATAATGTGTGATGTTAATTTATCCACGCGGACGAAGTCGCGGGCAACAGCTAGTAAATTATATAGCCCATGACACTCACAAATAACGTGACTTTCTATTGGTAAAAGAATTTTCAAAATCGGTCCAGTAGATCCAGAGATTACCCGCATCAACCTCACAAACTTTACCTCTTTATAATATTAGTATAGATTTGTCACTCCTAAACGGTTAGTTTACCATTATTGAGCGGAATAGACTTGAGATCTGGTTTTTTACTAATCGGTTAATCATTCTTATCAGGTGAAATAAATATTCAACACACCCCTTTCACACACACTCACCCCCCTTTTCACTTACACACCTACACAGCACATATTACTGTAATACAAATTATGTCATCTGCAGTTCACATAATTTATGATTGGTAGTGAATATTTAAAGTAAAGGGGGTGGTATGAAAGTGGCCGTTAGTAATTAGTTTACCTTATATCATCATCATCATCATCAGGTTATTTTTGTCTCCACTGCAGGAGCACAACCCTCTCTCATCTGCCAGAGACATTCCCGCCTCCTCACCATTCTCCCCCCGCAACTCCTCTAAGCGAGGATCAACGGAGGTAACTGCAAAGACACCTACCAGTGAAGGTAGGGCAAGTCCCAGGTCATGAATTTACGCTACCTTGGGCCCCAGACAAATTTAATTATAGAAGTAAAGAGTCAAAGTAGGAAGAGAGTTCTCACTTCCCCTCTAGCAAATGGGAGTGTAGCAATGAAACGATGACCATCTGCCAGAGACAGACGGAGGATTTGGCCTACACTCCCCGCGCTGGCCAGACGGGTTGGGGAGGCCTGATTGATGTTTTATAATGTATTCCCTTAGTCGCCTTGTACGACGTACGACTTGTACGACTTGAAAATGTGGGCTCCCAAATTGAGTTTAACACCGTTTCAAAAATAACACATTTACTACTTTAATGACACTACATGAAATTGCACTACATCAACAAGTAACGATTTTAGAAGGCAGACGATCCGTCAGCTCAACGCCTGCGCACGCACGTCTTTCCATCAAAGACTGTCTCGGTTCTGCGGCTGCGCCAGTTATACCCGACGTTCCGTCAGCGCGTGCTCGCGACGAAAGCCGAACGGCGCGCCGAACACGCACTGTGCCTTCAAATCCGCTCCTCTTTTATTATTTCGCCGATATATACTCGTATATAAGTACCAATTTTTAAGCCATCCTACTGAAATCACTGGGTTTATTTGTAGGATGATTAAGTATGTACCATGTAATACCGTGTATAAAGATGCCCATATATATATACATTGTGACGAGAATTAAACAGGGTTCAAAGATTTCGCTACAATATTAATTTCAAATAGTAAGCACCACGGTGTGAGACGCCGCTGTTTTCATTAAAACGTTTCAAGATTTCGGAAAATGAAAAAGTTTTAAAAGCAATTAATTTTAAAACTAAGTTTATAAAATTTTGGTGTCATTAAAATATTTTCGGTTAAGTTCATTATTACTTATGAAAATACATTAATCTTGAGGTAGAGAATTAAAAATAGAATGTCAGCCGAAGGATGATTTCGTGTTTTTATATGGAACTTGATGTTACCCACTAAGTAATAGAAACCCATAGAAATCCTATCAAGATAGAATTGTGAAGTAGGCGCGAAAGGCGTGCCAACAATTTACAATATATTGCACAAACTGTCAAACGCTTACTCGTTTCGCGCCGAGTTAAGGCCAGGTAAACAAACAATTTGCAAAAGTGCCATATTTCTAACTTTACAACTGTATCTCCTCACTACAAACGTGACCGCGAGGCATAAAGAGTGCGCGGGAGGGGCGCGCTGTGTCCGAAAATCGGCACGCGCGGAACTGAGGTAAACAAATGGCTATAACCGTTCTATCTTGATACCAATAACAATAAGTCATATGAAAGGTCTTATTAAGTTTAATAAAACATTTTCATTAGCGTAACACTTATTGTAAGTGGTTACTGCTATTAGTGGGTGAGTAGGTACTGGGTATTATAAAGGCAGAAACACATTTATCACACCTGACGCGACGCAACGCGGTAATAATAAATTTTTATGTAGATCGATAATTCATTTATTCTTAGACACAGCACAAATACAATGTTACAAATAGGTCACATGTAGATACAGAAGTACAGCAAACAATCATAACAGAGTAACAGTAACAGTGTAGCCCGTGCTGTGCTGCGGAAAGGGCCCTGACTCAGCATAATGTCGCAGCTCGAATGTGTCTGAATATGATTAGACATTTAGACATTTATTTATTTAAAATATTGAAACATTACAGATTATTAATCCATTGCGTTACAATAATTTTTATGATAATGGGATTGAGCCAACGATCTCTATGTAATCAGTAATCAGTAAACTTTATTGCATTCCATGGTGTTAACAGATCATAAAAAGACAGAGTTCTCATAGACCTACTACTAGAAGGAGCGTTCCAAACAATCGCTCTGTTCCACGCAAGTAGCCACAACTCTTTCACATTCACTTTGAAACTTGTGCAGTTACTACTCAGAACATTTAATTATTTACTAAATATTGACATTATTTAACCGTAGCGTCAATATTTAGTAATAATTAAATGTTCTGCGTAGTAACTGCACAAGTTTAATTGTGAATGTGAAAGAGTTGTGGCTACTTGAGTGGAACAGAGCGATGACCTAGGACTTGCCCTACCAGTGAAGGTAGGGCAAGTCCCAGGTCATGAATTTACGCTACCTTGGGCCCCAGACAAATTTAATTATAGAAGTAAAGAGTCAAAGTAGGAAGAGAGTTCCCACTTCCCACGTTGATGGGGCAAACGAGTTCTGGGGTGGAGACCGCGGATCGGCACGCGCAGGGTGGGATGGACCGACGACCTGAAGAAGGTGACCAGAAGCGGCTGGATGCGGAGGACCGGGTGTGGTGGCGTTCATTGGGGAAGGCCTATGTTCAACGGTGGATGTCTATGAACTGATATGATGATGATTGGTGTATCTCTTGTTGTTTTGGTGGCTGCCATTCGGATCGAGAGAGGGACAACGTTGTACGTCAACGACATAAGTGCTTCTCTTTCTAACTTATAGCGTCGATCTCTCGGCACCGATCGATAGCTCGCTGGCGTAGCAACTTTGTATTCTCTGCAACAGGGCAACACTGGCAACAGCCTAGTAGTATGTACTTCCAGCCGTGCTCTATCTTGCAGGCGACGTTTAACTGGCGGGTGAGTGCCGCTTCTTTCAGTAGAAATATTTAGTACTAGCTGTGCTCCGCTCGCGTGAACTACAGAATCCGCTCCCGCTACCGCTTCCGCTCCAGCTCCCGCTGGCGGTTCCGCTTCCACTCCCGCTCCGGTACGGCTCTATGCTCTATAAGCCCCATGTTTTTGTGAAAAGTCCATCAGAATCCGTTCCATAGTTTTTAAGTGATGCGTGCACAAACTCACAGACAAACAGACAAATTTCCAAAAATGATTGAAATGTGTTCTATTACACCCCTCAATTTTTTTTGCAAATATCTTCAATGTACAGACACGCGATGTTTACGATTTTATTTATTAGATTCTATGCCTGTACCCCTGTACTTTGAAAGACAATTCATGGCATGAGGGGGCGAATCGAACTCTGAGATCTCGCAATCGTCACCGGGCATCGTGTTTGCCGAAACCACTGGGACGATTAAATAACCACCTAAATAAACAAATAGGTATTAGTGTTAATCCACGGTTAGCTCGTTAAATGTGTCCCAGAGGCGGCATTACGGGTTTCGGATAACATAAAGTACGTTCAATGGACATAACTCCAAAAGTTTGACCCCACAAGTTACGTCAACTAAGCCGTGTATAGACAAAAAACTAAAGAGTGCAAATTGTGTATGTAGTGGTAATTTGTTCATCAGCAGCATAAAAGAGTCCACTGTTGGACATATGCCTCTCCCAAGATGCTCCACTGAACCCGATCCGAGGCCAAATACTATCAGCCGCCTTACACAGATCGACGCTCCATCTAGATAGGGGGCGTCCCACACTACTCTTGCCCAATCACGCTCTCCACTCGAGAACTCGTTTACCCCAACGGTAATCGTGTCACAGATGTGACCAGCCCTATGCCACTTCAAAGTACTAACTTTTTGAGTTATAATTTGTTCTGAAAATCAGGTCCTTACGGTTCACAACCTCATATGTATTGACTTAGGCCACATTGAAAACCAAAACTTACATTTTTCATTCCAGATATTGGTCCGGTTTTTTTTATTGTTGATGGGTTTGCGCTTGACCTCAATCTCACCTGATGGTAAGTGATGATGAGGCCTAAGGTGGAGCGGGCATACCCAGAAGATGCCTATTCACTCGTCCTTTAAAAAGATCCAAATTGTACTTGTCCGGAAATACCCAAGCTGACAGGGAGTTCCATTGCTTAGCAGTTCGCATTATGAAAGAGGAAGCAAAACGCTTCGTGCGAGAACGTGGTATGTTTACATAAGGATTAAAAGATAATTCCACATTTGTTAGATATATTTTGGTTAGTGTTTTGTTTTTGCTGACGATTCGGGAATGGACGTTATTCTACATTCGACAGATGCCACATGCCAATTACAAACTACACAATTACATACACATTTTTCTCTGTGTGTTGAATGAAATTTCAGTGACAACAAATTGATGACACTACTTTGAGCTTTTCTGTCCATCTGTTTGTCTGTCCAACCTCGGATAACTCAAAGCTACTGGTTCGATTGTAATGAAACTTGAAGCGCTTTAAAATTACCTAGCAATAATGTAAAAAATGATGGAAATATCAAGAAAATAACTAATATATATTTTTATTGACAGTGCTCGCACATTGGTGTATGTATGACGTATGCTTATCTCTGGCATTAACTTCATTTCGTTGTTGAAAGGTGCCACATTGCTGATAAACTAAACATGTTCTTATCGACCTTTTCATTTTGACATAACCGTCTCAGTACTATATCTAGACTGACGAAGAAGACTGACTGATGAAGTAGGTACAAGTTCATTCAAAGGTATGTTCATAGAATTCAGTCAAGTTTGCCCTCATTTGCCATAATCCTACATTCATACTACTACAGCGCCGTCAGACCTGCATTTTGTATTCATAAAGCAATTATTGAACGAAACAAAATTGATGTGTTTATTTATTTCATACAGCAGGCTCCACTAAACCCTCCCTGATGCGAATGAGCACGTATCAGGAAAAACGTACCATTTGCTGCTGATGACAGCGATAAGCTTGCCATTCGCGTTAATTGACGCAATGCAATAAATATTTACTCTGACACACAACACGCGACAAGCTATCGAAACAATTTGGCGAAGGAAAAGCAACCTTACGAGCTTCAACCAATTTCTAGATCGTGAGTAGTACTTTATTTGATTGGTTCAGACTTCACTGGGTTTGTCTTCATTTTCCAGGTTCAAAACCTTTACCACACGATGCAAAAGGAGCCCTCATGTGAGATATGAATGACCATAGTATATATATATTTTATTTCATCATCATCAGCCGCCTTACGCAGATCGTCGCTACATCTAGCCAGGGGGAGTCCCACACTACGCCTGCCCAGTCGCAGTCTCCATTCGAAAACTTAAACAAGTAAACACCCCAACGGTAATCGGCTCTCAGACTGATGTGACCAGACCACTACCTCTTCAACGTATGAACTTTCATGAGCTATGTCGAATATGTTCTCACCATTGTATATCGTCATCACATCAGCCCTTAGACGTCCACTGCTGGACATAGGCCTTTCCCAATAAAATCTAGAAAGAATTTTACATTTTTTCGTACCCACATACCTCGTCAATGGGCAACTCATTGTATAAACGCTAATAGTATAGGATTATAGTCAACAAGCCAAAGAATAATGCTTAAGTAGTTTCAAAGCAAGACCTGCCAAGAATTTGCCGTAACAGAGCACTTTCGGTTTCGTTCCATACAAGAAAATTAGAAAATAATGTTTTCCTTCTGAAGTATCAGTATTAGGCAAAAAAGTTATTTGGCAATTATTCATCAAAAATTTGTTGAAAAAAGTTCTAAGTCCCTCGTATTGCAGTTTCGATCCACACCGGTCACCTTAGTTCTTCTTCGGATCTTCATTATGAATCATATCCTTCAAAGAAGCCGCAGCTTTACGTAGTAATATTTAGTATTATCTGCCTATACTGTGCGTGATTAACCGATGAGCGCTTGTGTATGTAGCTTAACCCTAATCGGCCGGCCGTCAACTCGCAGGGGAAATTAATTTGTCAAATGGCATTTGTAGCTTAGCTCAGTTTAGTCCTTGTTTAGTATCTGTTAGGAGTAGTGTGATAGGAAAATAACATGTATTAGTGGTACCTCTCCTACTCTTCAATATATCACTACCTAGTCCTATGTACCATTATGCTAGAATAAACAATGGCGCGATGCTCCAAATTAATGCAAGGATATTACACACTGGCATGTATACCGTACTAAAAAGTAATAAAGTCTAAATTACAGTTAAATTAAGCTTTCAAGGTCTTGAGCACAAAAATAGCTGTAGAAATAGACTTTTAAAATCATAACCAACCTTTTGACTTCACCGTAGTCGGGTAAAACGATAAGATCGGTAATTAGTGATAGTTACTGGGTCAACTTCTACTGTCAATTGACTATAAACGGTACATTAGCTTTCTGCGTATGTAGGCAACTTACCTATAAACGTGTGCAGTAATGAGATGTTTTTTCGGGATAGAAACTATCTTATTTTCTACTCCAGTGCCTAACTTATATGTGTGCCAAATTTCATCACGATCCGTCCAGTGGCTGTAGCGTGATTGAGATATTTTGATGTAACGTTACATCAAAATATCCAAACATTCGCATTTAAAATATTAGTGGGAAGGAGTAACGTAAGAAATTGCTTGAGGCTCCCGATTTTAACGGCCCTCACAAAAGACAAGGGAGTTTTTAATAAACCTGGTTTCAAGAAATATATTTACCTGGAAGATTTCGCAGGCTATGTCAGACACAAAAGGCCACATTAAACCTTAATATACTTAAGTACTGATTTGTACTGGTACTACTGCAAATCAGTGCTCTATTTACGTGCCTTCAACTACCTATACTCAACGATCTCTATGTACTACCAGATAAAGCGATCCAAACAATCGCTTTGTTCCACGCAAGTAGCCACAACTCTTTCACATTCACTTTGAAACTTGTGCAGTTACTACTCAGAACATTTAATTATTTACTAAATATTGACATTATTTAACCGTAGCGTCAATATTTAGTAATAATTAAATGTTCTGAGTAGTAACTGCACAAGTTTCATTGTGAATGTGAAAGAGTTGTGGCTACTTGCGTGGAACAGAGCGATTGTTTGGAACGCTCCATCTAGTAGTACATAGAGATCGTTGCCTATACTACTCTTAATGATATGTTTAACTAAGTCTATCATAATACCACTTAAGTTTGGGAAAATACAATATAAACTTTCTTTTCTTCAAGGCCTCCAAGCAATAATTGAAAAGAACAGCTACGAGAAAGTGAAATAATTTGTTAGGAAACATGAGTTGAGAAATTTGGGGAATAAACAATACCACAGGTGCGGAAGAACGTACGCGCTGCGTAAGAAGGTGGGGGGGGGGGGGCACGTAAATAATTGGTCCTTTAATTTCGTTTGTGTATTATGTATAGGTAGGTATGCTGGGGGGAGTAAGCGCAAAGAATACTTAATATTACCACGTAAAGAAGCGACAATTCATGACACGATAAATAGATTTTAATACTACAGGCACACCAGCCTGTCCATACACGTTTGTGTGTGTGCGTAAATTACTGTAGGACTACTGCACCCAGCGTGATAGGGACTACGTTATACGTCAACTACATTAGTGCTTCTCTTTTTAACTTCTAGCGTCGTTGGCTGCGAGAAATTTCCCAAAGATACAAGCTTCACCATTTGTATGTGTTTTTTTTCATTGTTAATTGTTATGACTTTGTGTGTGTGTGTGTGTGTGTAGTAAATAGTTATAAAGGTATTTGTACTTTAATGTCATAGGTACTCCGTATATTTCATTATTCCTCCATTCTAAGTGCTTGTCAAAAATATCGTCGTTTAAAGTCTATATTAAGCTCAATATAGTAATACTATATTAAGTTTAAAGTCTATATTAAGCTCAATGTCGTAATTCTCGTACATTGCTAAGGGTAATTGAACACAGATCGAGCGTGAACTCTGCCCTTGGTAGTTGGCGAGCAATGAACGAGAAACAGCGATAAGAAAACAAAACGGCATGGTGGGATTTATTCTTAAAGCAGGCATGCTTAAAGCTATTTGTGCACTTAAGTTATATTTAAAGTGTAACATTACTGTACTTGGTCTTTGGCTGAATTTGGCTAAGTATTTTGAATGACATACAATTTAAGTTTTTACTACAGTTATATTAATTTTTTTATTTTATTTTTATTACTAGGTTGCCCGCGACTACGCTCGCGTGGATAACTAAATATCACAAATTATTATATGCCTATTTCCCGCAGGAATGGTATGTTTTTTCGGGATAAAAACTATCTTATGTCTTATTCCAGGACCTAACCTATATATGTGTGCCAAGTGTCATTACCATCCGTCCAGTGGTTGAAGCGTGATTGAGTAACAAACATCCAAATATCCAAACTTTCGCATTTATAATATTAGTATGATAGTAGGATTATAACCGTAGAACTGAACCCATCTCTCAGTTAGTTATTAAATCAAATTTTCCTTATTGTGCACCAAACTATTATAAAAAAATTATATTAATGTAAGATAAAAGGATGTAGCTGATTTAAACAAAATCGTGCCCAATTATAGGGCGGAGGCGCCAACCACAAATTGTTTCCCTTCGTGTCTAAAACCATGAAGGTAAAAACTTAATTTACGCTCTTAAACCACTATTATCCACCACCATATTAATATTGGTACCATTTCATATCAGATCATATGTATTTAGATATTTGCAAGAATACTGCAAACTGCAAGTGATAGTAATTCGCTACTGCAAGTGAAAAACATGATAAAAAATTAGGTTACCACGATTTTTCTCTAAAATATATTGTTTTTATTATAAAAAAAAATCTATTTCTATATAATTTCAACTTCTTACATTTCACTTCAGAAATGGACAGTTTTATAACGGAATGTATTTCTATAAAAAGTGTTTTGTTAGAAGCCTTTTTGAGATCAAATCACAAATAAAAATTTATTTTTACCCTATTTAGGGTACATTTTTGTGCTTAATTCACCCATAAATGTACTAGTGCAAGAAGATTTTGACTTGAATATGCATATTGTTGTCTGAATGTCTCATCACAAGTGCGTTGTCACACCAGACTAGCCGATCGGGGCCAACAGGAATACTTTTTATTAGGATTCCTAATGCCCCATTTTGTAGGGGCAAAGGCGGTAGACCTTGGAACTACACATATACCCTTGTATGTATGTAAACGCTTTATTGTACCAAAAATCACAACAACAACAATAACAAAATAGGAATTAAACTGTGTACAAAGGCGGCTTATCCCACTTAGGGATCTCTTTCAGTCAACTTTAGAGTAACCGAAAGGAAAAGTATAATGCGTTTAGTACCAAATTTTGATAAAGAAATGTAATGTGGTAGAAGAACGTCGTATCTTTCATATTAATTCCAATTATTTCGGAATTCCTAATAATGTTTATAACTAAGAAGTTATCTGCGCTTATAATATATTTGACGACATCCGTGGCGGAACGGGGTAGCTCTCGGAATGCCACTCTTGAGGTTGCGGGTTCGAATCCCGCTAGGGGCAAATGTTCGCATGATGAATATGAATGTTTGTACCCAAGTCTTGGATGTTTATATATTTATTTAAATATATGTATCCGTTATCTATTAACCATAGCACAGGCTCTGCCTAGTCTGGGACTGGATAATTGGTGTGAATATCTGACATATTTATTATTTATTTATTATAATTACGGATAAACATCAGAACGGATGTGCAACTTGGCCCAGGTTCCTGCGCGATCAGGAATTATCCAAATTTTCCATCGCCACCGCTTGATTTGTCAAAGGGAGTAGAAGCACTTGGTACAAACGTGCCTGTAGCAACTTTCTCTGAGTATGCTAATTTATTTCAAAGCGCCTAACGTCTGTGTTTGGAATACCTCAGATCATCATTGTCAGTTGTTGTTAAATTCCAGATACCAGAGAAAATCCGTTCGTCGTTGTATAAAAAAGACAAAGTAATATATCTGTCTTTGTCTTACCATATGATGTATTTTCGTTACAGGCTTCTTTAATTCCTAGTTGCACCAGTGTGCAGTGGCTCAAAGTGAGCCCACGAGGATGCACCCGCGGGAAACAGCTAGTAAATATTTCTTTTATTTACTCTTAGAAAAGAAACTACAGAATTAACGTTGTCGTTTATTGATTAATTATATATTCTTTATTGCACAAATTTTAAAAGTAAATACAGTTACAAATTTTGTGTACAAAGGCGAGCTTATCTCTAAAAGAGATATCTTCCAGCCAACCTTACAGGGTGTGAGACAAGACACTAAGAGCGAGGGGGCAAAAAGTGCATAATATACTACATAATAACTAAATACTGAAACTACTTTACACATATATATATTACATATAGTAAATAAATATTTATATTAAATATAATAAACATACATAAATACATACATATCATATTATACTGAGTGAGACAGATAGTGCTCTATTGGTTTAGTTTTAAAGGATGTCACCAACGTACTATCTCCACTACGGTTATTACGATTTTTCTCGTGCAAAATTGCAACAACACACTTGGATGGGTCAGATATCAAATTTGACAACCATACTGACAGTCAATGCTCTATAATTTATGGCCATATTCATTCTAATTTCAACGTTATCATCATTGGATAAGGTGCTAAGGTTAAAAAACTTCTGAACGAACTTAATTCCTTCAAATAAAAGTATAAAGTCAGAGTCAAAGTCAGTTACAATTTTTGCCGCTTCAGAAGCGAATTTGCTAACGTTTCATAAGTTATTAAAATAGCAAGAACCTTATCGTGATCAACATAATTCTTACATGAATATTATATGCGAATTTCAGTCTTCGTTGAACGAGATAGCTAACACTCATTTACATTTCTAAGTAAGCTACATTGAGCATATTTTCTAAATTAACATTTAATACTTCACCAAATAGCAGTCTGTTGGTAGATACTCAGTAACACGGATCTGCTTACAAACATTTTTTTACAGATTCATCAACAGACTACAGAGTTGGGGTAATCGAGTTCTCGAGTGGAGACCGCAACTCGGCAAGCGTAGTGTGGGACGCCCCTTGGCTAGATGGATCGACGATCTGCGTAAAGAACCGAGGATCGGGTTCAGTGGCGCGCCTTGGGAAAGGCCTATGTCCAGCAGTGGGCTCTTACGGGCTGACGATGATGATGATCATCAGACTCTCCACCGCCCAAGAGCTTTTGACGTTTTTTAAACTTATATAGGCTGAATCACAGGGGAGGTTCCCGGTACTTCCTCAGGTTTGCTCCTTTCCGGACACCCTGCCTGATCCACTCTACAAATAAAATAACTCTCCTTTGACGAAATCTCTCCCCATTCAGGGGCGCGACATTGCGCTTTTTGGATTGTATAGTCATTGTCAGTCAAGTAATGTGAAGTCAATAAAGTCAGATAGATAAACAAATAAATATCGTCTTGCTTCACTCCCCTTTTCTTAATTCTTTTTTCTCTCTCTGTCTCTTTTCTTTAAATAAATAAATAACCGTTCCTCTCTCTCCCTCTCTCGTCCATATCAAACTTGGTCATCCCGCTCCAAGCGACTTCATCAAGTCTTTATCAGTCCACTATTGGACGTAGGCATCTCCCGACCCTCGGTGCTCCATCTGCTCTGCCAGATTATAGCTACATCAAAGTATTTTCCAGCTACATCTGCATAAAAGTACATTTCTACAAAGAAATCGAACAACTTACGAATAATAATAACGCTAACAATAGCTATGGGTATCGCTAATTAGACATGATACTACACACTGCTTTAGTTAAGGAATAATTGCTCATCATCATCATCATCAGCCTGTAAGACCCCACTGCTGGGCATAAGCCTCTCCCATCCTGTATACATTCACACTTATCTATTGACAAACTAGGATTTTCTCCCATGTGGTGGGAATTAGACAAGGACGACTACAATATCCAGAGCGTGGCCACCTTGTACTAATCGTACAAAGTCGTCTGTCCCTGGTAGAAATCGAACCCACGCCCTCTGGAGCTCGAATCTTGCGACCTGCATTGGTCCTAGCGCATACTAGGCTAACAAGGCGGTCATTCCCCAATGATCACCTTCACACTCGTTCCTCCACCACCAGTACTACGCAGAATATTTACTAGTAATTATAAATACTGCTTTTATGTCGCGGCAAAATAAAAATTCCCGCGGGAAACTTCAGCATCCACTTATATCATGAAACCGGAAAATTCCACTAATTTTGGAAATGCGAAAGTTAGGATGTTTGTTACTCCATCACGCTTCACCCACTGGACAGATCGGGATGAAACTTGGTACATATATGGGTTAGGTCCTGGAATAGGACATAGGATAGTTTTTATCCCGAAAAAACGTCTCATTGTTGATTACGAATATGATATATATTTTGAAATTCAAGATGTATAAATATCGAAACCTACGAGAACGAAGTCGCGGGTAAAAGCTAGTTAACTATAATAAGTATGCATACACAAGGAGAAGACGTGGCGACTTAAAATAGTGTCTTATGATGTTTTATCTTGCCTTATCTAATACCAAGAGGCATTCAACCATTGGACGGATCGGGATAAAACTTGGCACATATAGGTTAGGTACTGGAATAGGACATAGGATAGTTTTTATCCCGAAAAACATCTCATTCCTACGGGAAATACTTGGACCGCCTCGTAGGTCTAGTGAATTGGTCATTGGACTCGAGCGGCAGAGGTCGTGGGTTCGATTCCCACTGGGGACAGAAAATTCGTACATTTGTACAAGTTGGTCCCGGTCTGGATGTTACATTTGTGAATTGTCCTATCCTTGTATAATTCCCATAGCACAGGAGAAATCCTAATTTGGGATTAGCCAAGTGTATGTATATATATATTCGCCGTGTGGCTTCCGGTAGAGTAGAATAGGACCACTCCAACTCTTCCCGTGGATGTCGTACAAGGCGACTGAGGGAATACATTATAAAACATCCATCAGGCCTCCCCAACCCGTCTGGCCAGCGCGGGGAGTGTGGGCCAAATCCTCCGTCTGTCTCCGGCAGATGAGAGAGGGTTGTGCTCCTGCAGTGGAATATTTATTTACTATATATTTACGGCTAGTACTACATATTTTTATTAAAAAATAGAACCGAAAATGGTGTCCCAACTTCCGGGCAGCACGTAGTGAATTTACGCCCTTTCGCTTGATTCCAATCGCGATAAGTGTGCAGGAGACCGGCTTAAAATGTCGCAATCATTGTACACACGTGCCAACCGTATATTCACTGATAAGCCTTCAGGTACAAACGTATGTAATCACAGACGAAAATAAATGCGAGCTTCAAACTGAGAGGAATTTCGAAATAATCTTGTAGCAATCCATACATACCATGCTGTCGTGGATTGAACCATATTGCACATGGCAATTTCGTTCCCGGCTTAGAATAGGGCCACCCCCAGTCTTCCCGTGGGTGTGACTAAGGGATTGCACCAGGGATGGGCAGCGTTATCCTGTGTATATTAACATCATTACTGCGATCACTTATTCGCCTGCCAAAGTGATAATTTTGCGTGATAATTTTGGCAAATCCCCCAATGGACAGCCTACCAAAAGTGGATCCCAATGGGGAGGCTTATGTTTAGCAGTGGACGTATATAGGCTGATGATGATACATCTATCTGTATGCATGTCTCCGTGTGACTGTTAGCTGAAATTTTAACTTAAATCTAACTCGTTTGTTTTATTGTACAAATTAAGAAAAACAATATACTAATTCCAAAAATGGAAATGAAGGGAACTTAAATCTATTATATATATAAAAGGAAAATGTACGTATGTATGTCCAGACTTTTCTCCATAACCACCCATTGGTACCCACTCATGGTTGCAGTGGTAGATAGCCCTTGATCTGCACTCGCAAGTAAGGGAGTTTGGTTACGGTGGGTGGATGTCGGTGGAAAAAATGTGTGGCGGAATTCTTCTATCCTTTTCTAACACATTGTACGGCTCTTATAAACTCGAAGTTGTGCTGAATGGCGTTAGGTACGTTTGTGAGTGACAATATTGAGAACTTTTCTAGAATATTCCAGACTTTTCCAGAATGTTCTCAAAATATCAAGAACGATTTGGGAAGATCTGTTTATAATATCAGAAAAGCGACGATTTGTCAAAGCTGTCAATTGTTATGTCGCCTATCTGGGGTCCACCATACTTATCTTATTCATGCGAACGAAGTCGCGGGCAACAGCTGTAACTTAATGATTTGTCATGTTATGTGATCCACGCGGACGAAGTCGCGGGCAAACAGCTAGTTCAAAATAAAATTGCGAAAAATAAAACCTAAATATTATTTATCATTTGTTGTAAGTAAAGTAGATATGGATAATATAGACTTATTACAATTTTCTGGCATTGGGGTATTGCACATTGGCACGGTGATAATATTCTCATTTATTTGCGCCATCAAAAGTTACAGTAGGACTTTTATATTTTTTCTAGCTTACATACTTGTCGCTATGGCAAATTGTTGAGGGTTTAAAACTAATTTAAATCTAACATTTTGTCCGCTAAATACTTTTCTTCTGTGTATATAATATCAAACCGCTAAAATGTAAAAGATAACATTCAATGAGCTATCAATTTAAAAATAACCCGGAAGCGGAAAATTTATTGCCTTCGTCAGATTGGAAAACAAGATTTAAAAAAAGGAAATTTCGTTTTATCTGTCACCATGAAAGAGAGTGGACCGAGTAATCTATGCTTCCAAATAGAAAATTCAAATCGGTCTGTTTTGTAATTCGAATTCGTTGTCGTGTAAATGGGAATTTTCTTATTAAAATCCGTTTTGCATACGAATTGAGGTGTTGTTTTATGCAACTTTCGTGACGAGAATCTTGATTCAAAACGCAGCGAATTAACGCTGTATTCACAATAATAACACACACGCGCCGCAATTTTACTCGCTATTCTAATACGTATAAAAGTTTTCTTGAAACGCGTGCTGTGATTGCCCCAATCTGCCAAGATGGCAGCTCGTGACGAAATCGTGGCGACGAAAAAGCGTTATAGTTTGTTGCGCTGTGAATGTAGTTTTATTGTGGTGAATTTACCCCTTGCTCTATTGATGAATGATTCCTTATCTCATTCTCATCAGCCTTTCAATGTTCATTGCTATGACATTGGAAGGTTGATTCACAATGTATTTGGCATGGTTTTACCTTACTTAAAGATATACTTACTTATATGTGTAATATAGAATAGCCAACATACTAAAGTTAATATCTCGTGTCGCTATTTAATTAAGGCGATAACGCCGCCATGGTTTGCAATATGAATTTATTCCGATTTGACCTCTAGGTTTCTAAACCAAAAAAAAAGTTGACCAAATTGTTACTTATTTAATGAGTTCCAAAAATTACAATCAAATAAAGTAAAGAAAAAACATTATATCCCGCGTACCTCATAAAATTAATCATTTGTTAGACGTCTCAGGCAGACACAATGAAATTTTGCCGTTTGAGTTCGACCTGTCAATGTCGTTATAAAAACGGAAGTGGAGTCTATTCGGAGACGGGAATCATTTTGTTACGCTAAAAGGCACCATTTCCGGAGCAGCGAGGAGTTGAAGCTAGTGGCATTGAGTGAAGTGTTCATTTCCAAAGACGTTCTATTTTCATTAGCTATTTGAGGAGGTTGTGAATTCTACTATTTAGAATTCCTCTCATTTATTTTGAGATTCGCCTATTGATTAGGTGTTTGAATAAATTTATGGGTTCTTATTTCCTTATAGGTACGTATTTACATTTATGAAACCAAGCCTTGGTTTGGTATTTATTTATTTTGTTTATTTATGCAGGGAACATTCCTACAGAATCAAATAGTTATTCGCTTTGTTACCAAATAAATATATTGGCAATTACATAAGTTAATAATATTATTGTGGTTAATAATTTTATGATTTTGACGACCTCCGTGGGCAGTTCTCGGACTGCCACGCCGGAGGTTGCGGGTTCGATTCCGCTGGGGGCAAATGTTGGTATGATGAATATGAATGTTTGTACCCAAGTCTTGGATGTTTATATATTTATTTAAGTATGTGTATCCGTTATCTAGTAACCATACCACAGGCTCTGCCTAGTTTGGGACTAGATAATTATGAATGTCTGAGATATTTACTTATTATTATCTATTTTTTATTGGTCACTACAGGTTTCACCTAACGGTGCAAAAATCTAATTTTAATAATAACATGAATTTTTGAAAATTATAAATTCTAATAACTTGTAATAAAGTCAGCCGATTGCAATGAAATAGAGAGTAAACGTTACTCCAATTAGGCCTTATGTTTTTTTCTGAAAAGTTCATCAGAATTGGTTAAATAGTGTTTACGTGATGCGTACAAACAAAAAATTCCAAAAATTATATTAATGTATTCTGTTTATCATATCAGCCCTTAGACGTCCACTGCTGGACATAGGCCTTCTCCAATGAACGCCACCACACCTGGTCCTCCTCCCTCGGCTTCCAGTCGCTTGCGGACCCATGACAGGAAACGTAGGGCTTCCGGGAACTGGGGGCCATGGTGTTTTAGTTGCTGCTCATGGGGGACATTTGCAAATTAGGCTCACTAGGAACATTCTGTGAACATTCCATATTCCTTACATAAGTAGGGCTTCCGGGAACTGGGGGCCATGGTGTTTTAGTTGCTGCTCATGGGGGACATTTGCACATTAGGCTCACTAGGAACATTCTGTGAACATTATATATTCCTTACATAAGTAGGGCTTCCGGGAACTGGGGGCCATGGTCTTTTAGTTGCTGCTCATGGGGGACATTTGCACATTAGGCTCACTAGGAACATTCTGTGAACATTCCATATTCCTTACATAAGTAGGGCTTCCGGGAACTGGGGGCCATGGTGTTTTAGTTGCTGCTCATGGGGTACATTTGCACATTAGGCTCACTAGGAACATTCTGTGAACATTCCATATTCCTTACATAAGTAGGGCTTCCGGGAACTGGGGGCCATGGTGTTTTAGTAGCTGCTCATGGGGGACATTTGCACATTAAGCTCACTAGAAACATTCTGTGAACATTCCATATTCCTTACATAAGTAGGGCTTCCGGGAACTGGGGGCCATGGTGTTTTAGTTGCTGCTCATGGGATACATTTGCACATTAGGCTCACTAGGAACATTCTGTGAACATTCCATATTCCTTACATAAGTAGGGCTTCCGGGAACTGGGGGCCATGGTGTTTTAGTTGCTGCTCATGGGGGACATTTGCACATTAGGCTCACTAGGAACATTCTGTGAACATTCCATATTCCTTACATAAGTAGGGCTTCCGGGAACTGGGGGCCATGGTGTTTTAGTTGCTGCTCATGGGGGACATTTGCACATTAAGCTCACTAGAAACATTCTGTGAACATTCCATATTCCTTACATAAGTAGGGCTTCCGGGAACTGGGGGCCATGGTGTTTTAGTTGCTGCTCATGGGGTACATTTGCACATTAGGCTCACTAGGAACATTCTGTGAACATTCCATATTCCTTACATAAGTAGGGCTTCCGGGAACTGGGGGCCATGGTGTTTTAGTTGCTGCTCATGGGGGACATTTGCACATTAAGCTCACTAGAAACATTCTGTGAACATTCCATATTCCTTACATCGATCAAACTTTGAACTCAGGTGAATTATACACAACACTACGGAATCATCTGTACGATACGAAAGATTAAAAACTTCTTTGGATTATGCCGGATTCGATTCCATTTCAATTTAAATCCGTTCCTTCCCCTACTTAAAACTTTTCGCAGCTTCCAGACCGAAGCCGAGAAAAAAAACGTACTTGTGAGAGCGTATTGGAAAGTTCGGGAAAATCCTTAGGACAGACACGTAACCAGGAACGTTTTCGGGGGGAGCCTGGGGGAGGGGGGAAATTCTTCCAGCTACGCCTTAGATTAAACCAGAAGGGAAATATCTGAGACTATTTATTGCACAGCACTGAACGCGCGACACCTTGATTGCAAGTCACGCTCAAATAAATAAAAATGATCGTGTTTTTCTCTAAAAAGGGTCAGTTCTCTACTGTACTTCTAGAAGAACCAAGAATAGCTATTGCTGAGTTATATATGGTTATTTATCTCATCTGTGACCGAGAAGTCGCATTCTATGGCACCATGACAAATGGTTCTCCTCTCACCGCGAATCCCACTTCCCACTAATATTTGAAATTCGTAAGTATGGATGTTTGTTACTTAATCACGCTTCAACCACTGGACGGATCGGTATGAAACTTGGCACACATATAGGTTAGGTTCTAGAATAGGACAGGATAGTTTTTATCCCGAAAAAACATCTCATTCCTGCGGGAATTACAAAAATGATATCTATTTTGAAATTCAAGATGTGTAAATATCGAAACTTACGTGGACGAAGTCGCGGGCAAAACCTAGTAAGGTATAGGTAAGATAATGACATTTTTGTGTTCTGAAAAGGTGGAGCTCGTGACACATTCTGCTAAAAGACTAAGCCATGTCCTATCAGTTACTCTAAGGTTGACTGGAAGACATCCCTAAGTGGGATAAGTCCGCCTTTGTATACAACTTTTTCTTTTATATATGTTTGTTGTTGTTAATTTTGGTATAATAAAGCGTTTACAAACACACATGTTTTTTTTCCACCGAAAATCAAAGATTTGATGAGAGGATTAACATTTATACGAAACCAGAAGATGCAATTCCGGCTTTCATCCAACACGCCGTCGATAACATGCCCTTAGATGAATAGGCCTTTTGCTTATAAAAATGGTTCGAGCGAATGAAAAAGGCTAAGTTAAAATGTAAGACAGAAAATTATGAAAAGCAATTTCGTTATGAATAGTTTTATTTCAGAGTCACGCGAACCTTTCAGAGTGACCCTCGTATTAAGCGTGCAAAGCGCTATTGTGGGGGCGGCTTAAAGAATGGTCGAAAAAGGGAACTAAATCCTTGGAGGGGGGAGGGGGGAGCCCCTCAATATCTTCATCCGGCTACGTTCGTTCCTCGGTGACGCTTTTTCCTGACGTTGTGCAGTAAGCCAGGCAGCAACGATGAAGTAGGCAGTCGTTATTACGTTGTTTCATGGCAATCGACATTGCCATTAGTTATAGTTTTATAAGAACCAAAGTTAGAAACTTATAAGTTTTCTAAAAGAAGAATTTTCAAATACTTACTTTTGTTTTTTTTATTTAGCGCTCACATCAGAATGATACGAGTATGTGAATCTAATCAGAATCTAACGATGTATTCTTGTGTAGTTCAATATAGGTTTGTACTGATACTAGCTCTTGCCCACGACTTAACATCACAAATTATTATGTATTTCCTACTTACTTGATATTTTGGACAATTCACACAATATCTTTATAAATTGTAGCCTATGTGTTATTCTGATGTACAAGCTATATTATTGTAAAGTTTCATTAAAATCCATTCAGTAGTTTTTACGTGAAAGAGTAACAAACATCCATCCATACTTACAAACTCTCGCGTTTATAATATTAGTAGGATTAAACTGCTAGGTATAATTTTGTTTATAATTCTCGTAGCTTACATCACACAACTATAAGTATATCGTCATATCATTCATTAATATCAAATCTCAAGGCACGAATATGCCACAGTGGGTGCAAATTATATTAGATCATTGTTTGACAGATGTCTTGGGGAGATCATGAAATCCCATGCTATTGCAATACGTAATACCTACCTTTAAAGAATTTTCCTTTGCTTTTCCCAATAATCCTTTTGTAACAAAGCAGTTTGACAGTTTGCAGTGGTATTGTTAAATTTGTGTACTTTGATTTCTTATAGACATGTGGTATATGCAGGAAATCAACAATAGTGTTGGCGACGAGCTAGACTCTTTTATTGCTGGCTGGTTTTATATACTTTTTATACTTTTTTTCAAATTTGTTGTTTTAGTGTTCCAATTATATTGTCAGAGAAAGTGGTTGTATTATTTCAAAATATCCAGATTCTGCTCTGCAGCCCTCACCATCCTCAACATTTGGTCCTTCGAGCCGGATTAAAAAAAAAAGACCCGCGCTATATTCCAGAATCTGCTCTGCAGCCCTCACCATCCTCAACATTTGGTCCTTCGAGCCGGATGAAAGACTTAGTAAATATCACTAAATTTATGAAAACAATAGATTGGTCGTGCAATACACAATGTACTTTTTGATGACGCATTATAAAAGTATTCATGAATCTTATTAGATGTAATAACTATTTTTTAATAAAATCAACTAAATAAAATTTCTAATCACATACTATTAAATATAATAAATCGTCCCCGGCTCAAAGGTGCCCATGACGCTGCCTGCGTTACCACGTTGAATAGCCAGGGCTAATCTTTGAACCAGGTACGACTCCGCCCGGGGTCACTCCCATGGTCTCTCTTGCGCTTCCCCATCTCACGCACAAATGCCTTGGCCTCCGATCCCCACGCTCCCGATGTCTCCACCGCGAAGGGCACAAAGATGTATGACTTAGCCAGGTCCGCATACTTACCATGCTTTTGGCGAGCGGCCCACTCCGCGGATGAACACGCCACCTGGGCTGTAATGTAATGAATTTTATATCCTAAATTACATACATATTATGATGATAATGAACCTAATGTATCTTTGTTATGTTGATAAATAAACTAAGTATTAGGGAATATTTTGTATTTCATCGAAACAAAGGTGAAAATGATAGGCCAAGTTCAATATTAAGAATATGCGGGTTTTTCGCCGACAAAAGAATTGAGAACTAAATGGGTGGCGAGGTATATAGATAATCCTAAAATTTATTTATAAGAACATACAATATTCTAAAATGAATTTTAAACACAATTTTTTGATGTTTCTGCTACATTAATATTTGCTTTTTAAAAATATAATTTCTTAAATTTTTCAGTCAAAATTATTTAGATAACACAGATAAGTTAGTCTAAATTGTAGCTAAAGATTTCACTTTGAGATATTAAATAGATTTAGAGTTATTAAGGGGTTAAAAGTGGCTCCCAATGGTTCGTGTAACACACGGCTGCTACAACGTCGCGTCGCCAGTTTCTTTTTTTTTATTGCTTGGCTTAGCACGCTGCCGTGTAAATAGATATTTACCCATTACTTGTAAATTTGACAATGTATGATTCATCATCATCAGGTTATTTTTGTCTCCACTGCAGGAGCACAACCCTCTCTCATCTGCCGGAGACAGACGGAGGATTTGGCCTACACTCCCCGCGCTGGCCAGACGGGTTGGGGAGGCCTGATTGATGTTTTATAATGTATTCGCTTAGTCGCCTTGTACGATATCCACGGGAAGAGTTGGAGTGGTCCTATTCTACTCTACTGGAAACCACACGGCAATGTGAATAATGATTTAATTTTATTATTGGAGCCTACGTGAGACTGTTACATTTTAAATTATTAATTTTTAATTACTCGCGTGACTAACTGGTGATTTAACGTAAAGCTCTGCTTCAATGTGAAGCTGAATTGAAGAAAACGCCAATACTATATTGAAAAAAAAAATTCCGTCCCTACCTCGAATATCCTGGTTTCAGTGTCTTTTCTATTAGCATTATCAGTAGAGACATGGGATCCAGACCAATCAATGTAATTTTTTAACGAATTTGCAATAACAACATATTATTCGGTATTCCACAGGTTACATTTTGGAGAGTGTGCGCAGGAATTACACGAATTGATTCCCCCAACCCCCTTCCATCAACGTACTACCAGGCGTGGTGAGGGACTTCATCCTTATGTGGTAGACATACCACGCTCTCGCACGAAGCGTTTTGCTTTCTCTTTCATAAACCGAACTACTAAGGAATGGAACTCCCTGCCTGATGGGTATTTCAAATGGAAGAACTTTCAAAAGTTCCCAAAAGTGAGCACCTAATATAGGTCCGTGCCCTAAGATTATGATTATAAAACGAAAAGTATCGATAAGTTGGAATGGAAGCAGCTTATATTTTCGCTACTTTTTACAGGGTAATAATTACGCTTACGCTCAAGCTACGCTCAGATAATTTATATTTTACGTGCATATTCCGAAACATTTTCCGCATAAGAGCCTTATTTTCCACTGAAGTAAAAGTTGATTTTTAATGTTATTTATTCCCGGCACAGCCGAGGAAATTATGCGAAGGAAGCGCGGGCGTGATGGAAAGACTGTCAGAGGCATTACTATGCCGAATCAATTTCAGCACCCCTACTACGATGAATATTAAATACTGAAGCTAAATTGCTCCAAAATGTAACCAATAATAAATTAATATATCACGCAAAATACTTAGTAATAGGTTATACAAATTTAATGACTGCACTTTAATCGCGTTAATGTATCACTGGTCAGATTCTTTATCCGTTTATATATTTACGAGATCTTTATCAGTTTGAAAAGGGAATATCTACCTACAAATTTTCAAATCTCATAACCAAAATTTAAAAACAAAAACAAAAAAATCACGCAATTTCAAAAACTGAGTCAAATAAAATTAAGTATAATGACGTCATGTACTTAATCATGTCAATAATTGTTATTTACAATATTGTTATTTATTTTATTTGACTACTTTTTACTTTCTATGAACTTATTTTGCTATTGATGTAGTTTAAAATAATAAAAAATATAATGAAGCGAATACATCTATCTATACATATAATAAAATCGTAAATGCAAAAAAGTCTGTACATTGAATATATTCGGAAAAAAACCAAGCAGGGCGACTTAAAATAAGTAACTGAACATGTTAGAACAGTTTTTAAAATCTTTGTTTGTTTATTTGTTTGTTTGTACGGGCATCACGCATAAACTGCCGAACGGATTTTGACGAAACTTTGTAAAGTGACAATGTATATCCCGGAATAACATAATATGTAAAAATATCTCCAAAATTATCCAAGAAATAGTAAACCAGCAACAAAAAACTTCAGTGCAGTACAAAGATAGTATATTACAGAGGTCTACTAAAACCAGCCTATTTAATCTTTGATGCAGTACCTTTTTTAAAACTGAAATAAAAAGAAAATTGTAATTGAGAGATCTGAAAAGAGATTATTCCGAGGATAAGTATTTTATTTATTCAGGGAACGTGTTGAAAGCTCTGTAGACCAAACTTCTACCGTTCTTCAATTCTTCTATGTCAAGATTGGGGAAGGGGAAGGGTAAGGGGATAGAATTGCAGTAAGTACTGCAATTATTTACGGTTAATTTAAGAATTATTGTAAATTTGACTGGCTAAATACAACGGGCCCTGTTACATGGATAATGAATAAATATATTTCGATTTGATTCGAAACGGTTTGCAATCCGTAGTAGTGGTCCAGTACCAGGAGCCGACTTATCAGCACAAATAATTTCCCATTACAAGCACACACTAAGCCGCTTTTCCCAATTTTACAAAATAAACAAATTGTGCTTGGTTGAATCTGCGAAGGGAAGTCAATGGACTTAGGAAAAAATGTTATATAGTACTCAATTTTGAAGACACGACATGCAGTAAAGATGTGATGGTATTGCAAGGTACAGCTAGAGTTTTATGCCCCAGAGGTTGCTGTAATAATCATTTGCTTATTATTTGCCTAATTTTCTATAAGTAGTTATCTAAAATTAAGTGTAAGTTTTCGGAATAAAGAAAACGGTAACGTATTTCGAAAACAAGTATCTGATTTGCACCCTTTTCGTCGACATAATATTTTACTTGAGTTTGAGAATGTTGCCGTTATGTAAAATTTTGTTGTCTTTAATATTTAAGGAAAACACCTTAATAAACACATAAACACCGTTTTTTCCATCCTGTATATATGTCGCAATCCAATCTTAAAACCAGGCAGATCATGATGCGCCTAGCCAGATCAGGATTTTATCTTATAAGTGACCACTAACGCTTCACAAGGAGTGTTGACCAACAACTGTTTTGTGTACCTAGAGTCTGCAACTACTATGGTGAAAGAACAAGGCAGTATTTGTTACCCAAAATTGTTAACACTATCCCACTAGGCATCAGAAGCAATGTAATCAACAAAAACACTTTCAGAATTAAATATAAGAAATATCTAGTAAACTCATTAACGTAACCTCAATCTTTTTGTGTTAATATCAAAATTAAAAACTTTGTAACTTTGCTTTGCGTATTGTATTCACCATTGCGTAGTGATATTTAGTATTCTCTGCCATAGATGTGTATAAAGTAAGAGAGCTATTTCTGCCAACAAACTGTATTATACAGTTTGGCGGAGTTATTGTATGTATATTTTTTAAGAGATGAATAAATGATTTTATTATTATTACTAGCTGTTGCCCGCGACTTCGTCCGCGTGGACAACTTAACATTACACATTCTTATGTATTACGTGTTACTAAATCCTAAAAGAAATCTATTAATCTGGTTATGCTTTAAAAATATTAATATACATAAAAAAACATACTATCCAATTGAGAACCTCCTTTTTTGAAGTCGGGTAAAAATTAGCGTTCCGGCGGCGGTTTCGCCCGTTGGACCACAGTTTTTTAGGTTTCCGTAGCCAAATGGCAAAAAACGGAACCCTTATGGATTCGTCATGTCTGTCTGTCTGTCCGTCCGTATATCACAGCCACTTTATTCCGAAACTATAAAATATTTACTATTGAAACTTGGTAAGTGGATGTATTCTGTGAACCGCATTAAAATTTTCACACAAAAATAGAAAAAAAAACATTAAATTTTGGGGGTTCCCCATACTTAGAACTGGAACTCAGATTTTTTTTTCATCAAACCCATACGTGTGGATAGGTCTTCAAAAATGATATTGAGGTTTCTAATATAATTTTTTTCTAAACTGAATAGTTTGCGCGAGAGACACTTCCAAAGTGGTAAAATGTGTGTCCCCCTGTAAGAGAATGATAAAACTAAAAAAAATATATGATGTACATTGCCATGCAAACTTCCACCGAAAATTAGTTTGAAAGAGATCTAGTAAAAAGTTTTTTTTTTAATACGTCATAAATCGTAAACAACAATACTATTATTAAAACATCGATCAAAGTTACAACGAACTACAATAACTTTTATATTATGTTACTTGCTGCTACGGAACCCTTCATGGGCAAGTCCGATTCGCACTTGGCCGCTTTTTTTTAAATAAAGTTGACATTTACATTTATCATGAATTAAAAGATTATCATATAATCAATAAAAAAAAAGTATTTTAAATAAATTAGGTGATATTTCCTTCCCCCCCCCCTCCAATTTGTCCTTTCCATACCCTTTTTTTTTCTTTCCTTCTCCATCCCCTTCCCACAACGTTGAAAACCCTTTCTCCCACCCCTTCCCTCTCCCTACTCCTACCTCTCCCCCTTCCCTTAACCCACCCCTTCCTACACCCTTTATTTACCACTGCCCCCTCATCTTTCCTCTCTTACCCTAATCTCTCTATTCTTTTCCATCCGACTTCCTTCCCCTCCTATTCCCTTCCTATGTTGCATGTACAATTAACTGTAAAACAAAATGTCTGTCAAACTGCTGGACATGCCTTCCCCAATGAATGCCACAACGCCCTACA